>JAHWFO010095915.1:0-11278 GCA_023313115.1 Rhysida immarginata | reverse complement strand
TCGTTCAAAAGCAGTTCATTTGTATAAGTGTTGTTCAAGATGTCTGCCGTAGAATAACCCCTGGCTTCTAATTTCAGGTATTGTAGACAGTGATGACCGCATGTGTCAGACGTCTGATGTTGCACTATTCTCGTGTTGTAGATCCATTTTTCCGCGTGCAAAAGCATGAACGGGTGGAATTGCGGTTAAGGAAACATTCCGAAAGAATCAAAGATGTATGCTTGTTTGCAGGACGGTATAAAAAAAGCCACCCAATGCGAGCCTGGCTTGCTGGAATCATCCGTATTAGCAATGAGTAAAGCTGGATGCAGAGGTTTAAGTTGAAGCACCAAATCCGCCGGGAAAACACCTCTTGCCATAGTACATGTGAATGGATCTCTCTCAAGAGCTCTCCATAGCTCTTGCGTATCTATCGACCTTAATTTGTGAAATCGAAGCTCACGGTTCTGTCTTTATTGATTTCTAGGAGATTCTGATATTGACAATAAGCAATCAGATTCACCGAATTAGCTAAAGGTTCGGAAAACTGAACTTCAACGCTTAATGTACCGTTACTTATAAGGTTATATCTATCTGTATAATAATTCCTGTCCCCTGAAAGATCAAAGGCCAGAAATGTGTAACCAGAACCGTAATCGAACTGACTGATGTCCACATCTCTGTCTTCTTTCCAAATCCCAAGTGCTTTCATGGAATGAACAAACTCTCTCAAGTATGACCCAGAGGAAAAATTCGGCGTCAGAGGGTTTAGAGGTATTGCATGAGTATCCAATGAGAGGGAGAAGAAAGATAGATTGAAATGTTGAAAGTTGAATGGATTCGAAGTAAAAGAGCCATTCCGGGCTTCACTCGATGTAAATGCAAAAATCAACCTGGAGGGAATCTGACCCGTAATTACGTTCTGTATGACGTGATTTCTAGTTCCCGTAGCAATACTCACGGACCTCATTTCAACCCGTCCGACAGGGTAAAATGCGTTAGTGGTTTGCAGAGTCTTTGCATGTCCTAATAGCATGGCTGTGTTAACTTTAACTCTCTCAACATTCAGTGTTGCTTTTCGGATTGTAATCTGATAATTGGGATTAGCTACATCAGACATCAGAGCAAAGGCGGGTTTACTTCTGTAAAGCCTCAGAAGAAAATCCGTAGAGTTTAGTAGCAATCGACCCTGCCGAAAGATGTCTAAATGGAGCGGGCCTTCCATGTAGTAAACACCGTTTCGTGCGAGTCTTTTACGTAACTTAAACCCATTGTTTGCATCGTCAGCATTGTCCATTTTACCGCTCGTGTCTTTACAATACCCTGCTGTTGTGAGTTGACTTTGTTTAGAAGTCTGCCCATAGTTCAAAAGAGTTTCAAAATAAGCTCTGTATGGATATAAGTTATTACTATGACTAACTAACGTATCACCTAGATAGCAATCGACTTGTGAGAATAGCGAATGTAAGAAAAGCTTCACAGGTCCTGTTTTATCACTAGCTGGTAACTGTCCATCCACTTTGTTGATAACGACTTCTAAGTTTAATGTAGATTGATCGAGATCCGTGTAAAAATCTGCCAAACCAGGTACATAGAATTTAATAGGCCCGTCTTGGCTGATGATGGCTGTTGGCTGATACCCCGTGACGTGTCGCTTTTCCTGTTGGCCGCTCGTGTGAGGTATAGAAAAAATGTCGAGATCGCTGTTGAGACATTCAGTGTTCAGCTGGTGTATAATTGATGCTATGATTACGTATGTATTAGGCGAAAACTGATGATAAAGGACGTATGTTTAAAATTGGCTTAGAACGTAGTTTTGCCGGTGTTTTGGTTGATTTCTTCTGTCTCTTCCTCTTCTTCTTCTGTTTCTTCTGCACGTTTTTCAGCTTTTTTGAACGCTGCACTCGACTTCTTTGTCTGTATTCACTCTTTAGAAAGGTCTCCACGCTGTTGCCTCTGGGTCTTTTTACATGTGAATGAGTAGGAAATGCTGAATTTCGTCTTTTAACACGACCTCTACCTCTCTGAACTCTAGCGCCCATTTCCTGCATGGCATTACCTCCAGCTTCTTTCATTCGGGATGACAACGACTGTTTAAAATTTTGACCATGTATCACATCATTAAAAACGGAAACACCGCCCTTTAGGGCATGCCGACCAAGAATCTTGCCCATGGATTTGAGTAAAGGTGTTGCCAAGCGAAACAGATTTGAAAATACTGAACCAATCCCATTGCCTCTCTGGTAAACCGACCCTCTAAACACAGGTAAACCATTCCCTCTCTGGTTTAAATAGTAACGCGATATTACTTCTTGGCTCGGCTGATAGGGGATATGCATCTTGAAGTAATTGAGGAGGAGAGAAAAAAGAAATCAACCTCGCCCTACAGTTGTTTCTTACGAAAATGTAATTTCACTATGGTTTTACCTGTTAAAAACGCGAGCAAATCCCCGTGGTCGGAATGAACCGCGATTTCAATCGTGTCTATGACATTTTTACTTAAGGGATAGTAGTCGGGTGAATGAAAAGACTGATAAATCACTTCTCGTCTGGCATGTGAAACGGGTATGATTCGTAGGAGCGGAGCGAATGTGTTACCCACAACCTGCGGCTGTATGATGTCTGTATACAGATAATAACCATGTATGCCACGTGTAAGATCTATTGGGATTGAACCCTCACCGATAACGAGTTCCAAGTCGGAAAGTTCAGCTTGTAAACCCAATGTGTAACATAAACCCTCGCTAAAACTAATATAGCGGCCTTCTGTGCATTTAAAATAAAAACATTTGTTAGGTGTGAGATTGATTTTGTAAAAAGCCTGTTCTTTCAATGGAATCAACTTAACGAGCGCCTCAAGAACGTCCCTACGACTATCATAATACCCTACGGGAATTTTTAAGATGCACTGTTCTGGAGTGTCAGCTGGATCAAAAATAACACAGCTGATAAATCCGTCATCTGTGTCGTTTAAGGGCATATTAATAGGCGTTTTCAATTTCTTGTTCAGAAACCTAGCCGGTATAAATCCAATGTTGACAGCTGCTGGGAATTCGATGAACTGTGTTGAGGACCCCGTAAACAATACAAGATCAATAACTATCTTTGTCTCGATACCCGCCGTTCTAAAACTATCTTTTAGAAAATCAATAGCAGCTACTCTACTTTGCAATTTGGTACTCTTAAATTCAACAATTTTTTGGTATAGAGGTGCCGACTTGGGATACCTTAACATAAGAGAAAAATCGGACACCCACTTAAACGGCAGTTTGTAATCCGGAGTTAGAGAGAAACGGTCCTCGTAGAAAATATTTCGCGAAACATTGAACAACTTACAGAATTCGGGAGTGTTAAAGCGAATCCCGACATTCAGAGGCAAACTCATGATGACGTTTTGATCTAAAGAAGTGTTATGGTAAAAGAGAACATCTTTCAAATAGGCTTGTAACACCAATTCAACTTCGATTATGAAAGACTGGAGTGTCGGAATTCTTACTGGTGAAACAATGCTGAAATCGATTTGTTCATCTATGAGATCAGCCTTGAAACCTATTTCGAAAGTGTTGTTTACAGTCGTAATGTTCTTGAAGAGGGCTGGGAAATGTGTTTCCGATAAACCAACCTCCCATCGCCCCTGGAAACGTAGCGTCCTCGGCAGTCTTGTAATAAAATGAGCTGTTGTATTAGAATGAATTTGTTTACTAGTAGGTGTGTTTGATGGTAGCGTAACATAAAAATCCGTGTCTCCATACATGATGGCTGTACTCGGACCCAACTGCTGTCAATCGCCTCTTCTCAAGCATTTAAAAGATCTCTCTCTCGTACTCAGCTGTTCATGCTGGCCGGGTAACCTTGCCATTTCACAAAAGCTTCGCGAACACCACGCCTCGTGCGCCAGCGAATAATCTGTTCAATGTTAAAAAATTCAGGTTTTTTTCACCTTTTGTAACTCCTGATCGTAGAATACACCTGAGATCTCGCTGCCATCGTAATCTTTAATTTTATACACAACAGGTTTTCTATAAATGATTTTTGAAACCTCAAACACCTCCTCGGTCCAGTTTGGAAGATAACCTTTATCAAATATGTTTTTCACTTTCGAAATACGTACGTAATCGCCGACTTGCAACCTTGGATTTGTTTGTGGTGCTGCTGTATAATAACTCTGTTGTTTCAACCATAGAGCTGGGGCATTTCGTTCATTGACATCAGCTGGTGCCATACCCAGGGCTCTGTGATTGCGGTGGTTGTAGCTTAACATGAGATCAGGTAAGACATCGATGTATCTGTGTTTGTTGGTAAATGTAAAAAAACTTAAACATCCTCGTTTTTAACGTACGGTTGAATCGTTCGACCGTAACGGTTTTCAAATCTGATTCTGTGGTGAAGAAATCGATGTCGAGTTCTTTAAAATAATCTTGAACATGTTTGTTTAAAAACTCCTTCCCTTTATCGCTGTTCACTTTTACAGGAACACTGCTGAGTGTGAAAATTTTTTGAAAGGCTTTCTGAAGTTCAAGCCCCTTCTTCGTTTTTAGAGGAATGACTCACGCATAGCGCGAGAAAACATCGATGCAGGTAAGTAGAAATTTATAACTATCGTTCTGTTTTGACAGACTGGTCAGATCAACCAAGTCCACTTGAAATTGCTCAAATGGCGCATATACACGCATGCGATTACGTGGGTAATGATGACGCACCGGCTTATGTAGCGTATAAGCTCTCACACCCCTTAACCATTCACGTGTCTCTTTTTCAGAATGATTTGTTTGTTTAGCTAAACCTTTCACACCACCAAAACCGGCAGCATTAGCGGGGTTAGAAAATGCGTCATCCATGACCAAAATTTAAGTTAAGTTATGTAAGAACACATCTGTATTTATTTATTTATTATTTATAACAGGTATATGAGAGTTCAGTTCCACCTTTTTAGACAGTATTAGCCCCTACTCAACTACACACCTGTCAATTAAAACAATGCAGCCATTAGTTGAAAATTAAAAAACAAAACAAAACATCTTGAAACAGCAGTCGTTTAATTTAGAAAACTGTAAAAAGAGCTTGGAAAAAATTTGGTTACCCGAGAAAACAATAGTAATTTAGTAATTAGGTAATCCATTTGGGGTGCCAGTACCCAACCCCCTAGCCAGATTCATGGGTATATAAGCGAATCAACAGGTGTTCACTTGTAAGACTGAATCACCTAAGTGGATTTTGCTGAGAGCATCAGGACCCCTCTAATCAGCCACCCTGTACCAGCACCAGGGGTACATCAGAGAATTACAAAATTAATTTTATTTCAGCCTTAGGCCACACCCAAATAAAAGACCAACGCCCAAATAAAGACCAACACCCAAATAAAAACGCCCAATTAAAAACCAACGCCCAAATAAAGGCAAACGCCCAAATAAAAGACCAACGCCCAATTAAAAACCAACGCCCAAAAAAGGACCAACACCCATTTAAAAGACCACCGTCCAAAACAGGGGAGGTGAGGTGGTGGGTCACGTGAGTCGCCTTCTGCACGCGGATTGGCTGAACGTCTGTGACATCAGGAGGGCTAGGGGGGTGGGGGGTGATGGGATGCGAATGTTGCACGCTGATTGGCTGGATTAGACCACGCCCACCTCATTAATATGCGACCCTTTCGAGTACTTATCTGCTCACATGAAAACGATTAGAATTAATACAGTAAAAATTCTTAATGAAAATTTGAAAACAAATTTTTTAATGGCTCACAATGGATGGACGTCTCCAAGGATGCCACTGCTAATCTAAATAATTTCTTACTCACCTAATCTTACTTTAGATGTACACTTGATGTTCTTGCAATTCCCTTTCTTCTCTCGATGTCTTGAATCAAAACTTGGCCATTCATCTCTTTGTGTATTCTAGCGATCGCCGATTCCTCTATTGACATGCTTACCATTTGCTCAATACAGCACGCCGGTAAAGGAGTACTTCCTCTATGGTCTTTCCACTCTTTCTCAATAGCCTGCTAACTCTCCATTATCTCCAGTTACTGATCATTTTTAAAGAATTTCAAGAAATTGTTAAGTACTAAGAACTCTCTTTTCTAAGAAAAGCCTGGATAATAGGAATTCTATGCATTGTTAACATTGAAATTTATCTTTATTGCACAAACTTTGCCAAACAAACCCACAAAAAACCCACAAACAAACCCACAAACAAACAAACATCCTTCTTTATATATATAGATAGACTAGCAGAGAACCATTTTGTGCTCATTGTTATTGGTGAATTGCACGTTGATACCATTGTTGATGGAACACGGCCGGCCTATTGTTACACAAACTTTGCCTTGCATTGTTGGTCATGAGATATTTCTAATTATTATGCCTTGTTGTAACCGTGAATATCGATTTTTTTATCGATAATTATTATTTTTCCGACATCTGAGGTAGACAGGCACCTTCCCCATACTTTGAAGGTCAAGTATGCAAAATTTCATCAAGATCGGAATAAAACTGTAGATTTGTATAAAAATCAAACAAACAAACCCACCCACAAACATCCTTCTTTATATATTTAGAAGACTAGCAGAGAACCTGGCGTTTCCCGGGATAACAGGAATTCTATGCATTGAATTTTATATTGCACAAACTTTGCCTTGCATTGTTGGTCATGAGCCATATATTGTTGATCCTTACATAGTGTTGGTGCATTGCGTGTTGACACCTTTGTTGTTACCTATTTTAAATATTAATTGACTTTTTATGAAAACTTTGAAATTTGACCCCCCTTGTACCTTATTTATTCTACTGTGACCACAAAATTATAGATATTCCGGGATTTTTTTTCTTTGTTGGATAGCTTAGTAGTCCTGTAATAAAAAGTCAATTAATATTTAAAATAAAATAAAAAAAAATTTTTTCTTATTTTTTCCCGAATGATCATGACGAGGTTGATTCGTAGGTACAAGCTTATCGTTGAGTTTTGGGACACGTTGTATATTGTTGGTCTATGCAGAGTGTTTGTGAATTGCGTGTTGATACCATTGTTGATTCTTATTGTTGCAAAAACTTATAAAAAACAAACAAACCCACAAACAAACAAACAAACATCCTTCTTTATATAGATAGATAGATAGATAGATAGATAGATTGTTATGATTATTTTTTTATTTACGCGTTGTGATCTGAAATGCATTCCACTGAACAGCATTCATTATTATCGACTGCTAGCAATATGGCTAGTTTCTCGCAGCAAGAATGGATCTAAACACTAGAAGCTGTGTATCGGAGCCTTATAGAAAGTAAGAAGGGTGGCTGACTTAATTTCAGCACGGAGTTCGAATTTGACATTAACTAAAATAAAATGTCACTGTTTCCATTATTGTAGGGAGTGTAAATCATTGATTCAAAACTCATCCTTTTTTCTGCATTTCAGATTGCCAAGGATGCTAATATAAGCCTTCCTCTTCAGCCTCCTCATGATAGTTTCCATTTACCCTGCCCAAAGGAATGCAAAAGGAATCTTGCAGATCTATAATGAGAACGATGTAATGGTTACAACAAAAATAATACCTTGATTTTTGTGCAAATCAATTCTGTTAGGTGATGGTGAATTTATTGCATTGTACATTATAAGTTGACTGTATTGTTAAATCTATAAAGGACTTCATAAAAAAAAATTGATGTTTAAAAATTTTAAAAAGATGTCGTTTCTCTACCTGTTGTTGTCTACCATTCAAGAGCTGTCAACTCTATGAACACGGTGATCGTTATTTTAGAATTTAGCAACTGATTTATCATTAAAATCCTTTTTTCTGACTACAAGCTTGGAGTTCTATCTTCTGCTGGCGAATTTTGACTAAAAAGATAATAAAATACAAATACAGGTCGGTATACAAATGTAAACTTGTGTAAATATCAGTATATACGTGTGTAAATTTGTGTACCTGTGTGTATTAATGTGAAAATATGCTGTGCAGATGCGTAAATTGTCTATACACGTGTGTAAATTTGTGCACATATATGTATTGTAACGGGCTTTTTTGGCAAAAAAGAATTTTTTGGTTTTTGTATTAATATTTTTTTTATTTTTTAATAGCTTTTGCTCTAGGAACTTTTTTTAACGTGTATTGTTAGGTTGTTTTTATTATTTTTTTTAGCTTTCATTTAAGTCATCATATTTTCTGTATAATTCTTTCTGTTTAACAATGCTCTTTTCCTTTTCGGTTGTTATAGTGTTCTTTCCTCGCGATCTTCTGCCCGTTTCTCGTGCCTCGAGGTTTTAGTCACGAGTTTCTTACTTTTTTCCTAGTCTCGAAGTTTTCTTTGGTAAATTCAGTCTAATTTCGGCGGTTGGTCTGGTCGTCTAAGACAAGTTCGTCCGCTGACCCAGCGCTGTTGTGTTTTTATGCACGAAGTTTGTTTGGACTTTAAAAATGGAGGAAGCAGTCCATTTAGTTTTATGTTTTAGACTTTCAGTCATGAACAACCTCTTCGAGCTTGGTCTTCGTGGAGCTTAGTCCAATTCATGTTTCAGTTATCTATTTTCAGAATTTCCCATAGTTAAGTGTAATTTCAGCTGCCGGCGAAAGCGTTTGGGTTGTACCTGCTGAACATGTAGCGACCCCGAGCTTTTGGTGTTTGTATAGCCCGTCGTCGTGGAACTGTGTGTTCCAGGTTCTTGGTGTTTCCTGTGTTGCTCAGCCTCAGTACAAGCTGTTTTCATCGCTGCCATGGTTTTCTCGTGCAACCGCCGATATGGCTTCGTCTTCCGGCCCCGGGGTACGCTGCACAGGTTAGGTGTTGGGTAAGCTTTTCCATTTTTTTTCCCTTTTACTAACCATTTAACCCTCTCGTCTTCTCTCCTTTTATTGTTATTATTAGTTTACTTTTAGTTCTTCTCTTTCCCTGGGTTGGCTTGCCTTCTTCTTTCTGCTGTTTCTCTTTTGATCTTTTGCAGGTACCTCGGCGGGTTTTATATTTTTTTGGATGTCTTCCAGCCTTCTAGTATTTCGTCTTCTTTTCGTTTTCGTCATGTTCTTCGGTCTTTGTCATTTGCCGTTTCTGCTTGTGTTAGTGTCGTCACAGCGCTTCGTGTTGTTCGTCCTAGCCATCGTCGTGCTTTCCCCGTCCGTTTGAGTGTCGTTTTCCTCGCACTGTTTCGAACTGTTTTTTTTTTTATTTTCCAAACTGCATGCGATTAGAAATGGTTCTTGTTTCTGTTTACGTCTTGTATGCTATAAAATTATTATTTGTACCTTTTTATTTTTTCTTTGGTGTAATAAACCATACATTTTGTTTGGAATTTTTCTGTCTTAATTTTTTATAAGACAGAAATGTTATAAAGATTTATAAATTTAAACTTTTGGGCCTTATTATTGGCATTAAGGGGCTTCCTGGTTTATTATTAGTCCGTTATTTTTCTTGTTTGGGTTTCAGTAATTTACCTGGGTTATGGGAATAATGTAATTCTTAGTATTATTTAACTTGCCTAAGTGCTATAAACAACTCCTTCCTTTTTGGCTGTACGTGTCACCAAACTGGCACGTAACAGTATAAATGTGTGTAATCTTGTGAAATAGGTGTATAGACGTATGTAAACTTGTGTGAAATCTTGTGAAATAGGTGTATAGACGTATGTAAACTTGTGTGAAATCTTGTGTAAATTGATGTGTGTAAACTTGTGTAAATTGATGTGTGTAAACTTGTGTAAATTGATGTGTGTAAACTTGTGTAAATTGATGTGTGTAAACTTGTGTATATTGATGTGTGTAAACTTGTGTATATTGTGAATACACGTGTGTAAATTTGTGTAAATATGACTATATAAATGTGTAAGTAGCTGTGAAAATATATAAATATGTATGTAAAAATGTGTAAATAGGTATATACGCGTATAGTTAACATTCCGTTACTGAGTCTTAAGTCTTGTACAGTCGAGTCAATAGACCCGAGAATGGCGACTCGGAAATTCGGGTCAAAAAACAACTCATACTGACATCTGTGTCCAATGACTCTCTTAAATGGGTCGTATTGGAAGAATCATAAAATTCTCACAAGCGGGTCATATTAATCGCATATTGCTGTGAGTGTAGGCCATCCTGTAGGAAAATGTGAGGTGGGGATAATAGAAGTGTAAATTTCATGTGTTTTTCTGCAACTATTAATATTACATATTATCATGCTTCATGTTATTTCTTAAAGTGCAGGTTACCTTCAACCAACAGACGAACGGGCATTAAAGAGGATCGAGGAATGTGATCATATAATATGTATCATATAACTACTATGAAAACTGACCTTAGTCAGAGCTGTTTCCTCATGGAGATGTTCCACCATTGCACAACACAATGTTCTACTCAAAGTGCCATAATATCAGAGACCATATCACAAGCGCGATCTACCCAAACATTTTGCCAAGGATGATGAGAAAAAAATCTGCTTTTGAAAATTGCACAATGGGAGAAAGAATCGCCAGACAGGTTAAAATCTATTTTGTGTCTTTGATTCAGCATATGCTTTGGTTTTCACTAACTTTGATTTGTAGCTAAACTTGATAAAGAAAATTCGTACCTTAAATATTGTTATATGTTCCTATGTTAACAGAGCAGATCGCATGTTAATGAGTTCCCACAGATGTGTGGCAACTATCAAAGTGTTAACTATTTTGTTTTGTAAGTTCTTCTTCAGGCCATACAGTGATGAAAATGAGCTCCTCTTTATTCACCAAACTGAACACCAGCGTCGTTTGTTACATCGCTATGGGAATAAATTGTGCCAAGTACAAAAATCGCAACACCCTGATGGAATAGCCCAATCTGCATTAAATTTGGAGCATTTGAATATCATGGGTCAGAAATGAAACCATTAGATTTTCAGGTCAATACAATGCGTTTTATCGTCACATTAGTATCGGGTGAAACGACCGTGGTATGCAATTACAGCCTCTAAACGTCGTGGCATTGAGTCAAACAAGCTCTGAATAAGGGCCTGGGGAATGTCCTGCCATGCTCTGTCTACACGGGTATACAGTTCATCCACAGTTGCTGCTGCAGGAGTCTGACGAGCCAATCGATGAGCAACCCCTGTCCCACACATGTTCGATTGGGGACATGTCTGGTGAACGAGCAGGCCAGGGGAACAAGGGCGTCTGATGTGCTTGGAAAAAGGCGAGGACATTTCTGGCCACATGCGGTCGGGCATTGTCCTGTTGGAATACAGCGCCTGGAAGGTTCTGCAGGAAGGGGATGACCTCGGGTTGCACAACTTCCCTGATGTACCGGTCACTGTTCAGATTGCCATGGATTATGATCAGACGGGAACGG
>JAHWFO010095865.1:7449-21330 GCA_023313115.1 Rhysida immarginata | reverse complement strand
CAATAATCACATTTGAAAGGTTTTTCTCCGGTATGCTGTCTTTCATGATCTTTTTTATTAGATAATTGAGCAAATTCTTTTTTGCAATACTCACATTTATAAGGTTTTTCTCCGGTATGCTGTCTCTCATGGACTTTTTTATGTTCTAACCGAGAAAATAGCTTTTCACAAAACTGGCATCTATAAAGTTTACCTGTAGTATGCTTTCGCTCAGGAATTACCTTTTCTGACATGTGTGGAAAAGATTTGCCGCAATAATTATGGATTACTTTTCCAGCATGACATTTTTCCAGTTGTGTTTCAATTAATTTCGAATCACTACTAGGAACGATTTCTTCTGTGTCAATATTAGAATCCATGGTTTTTTCATTAGTTGGGTTTTGTTCTCTTTTAAATGTTGATGGCTCTGTTTTGAGCTCACGAAGTTTTTTCAAGCATAACTTATTGTTCGTGAAATCACTTTCTGCTACGTCACTTTCTGACGAAATGATGCCTATTAATTCCTGAGAACTTTTGTCACAATGAATATTTTTATGGACCTCATTCTGAACTGTTTCAACTGAAACCAATCTTAATAGCTCAGCCTCTTCTTGTCGTGTTGTTGCATCTAGTGCAATCACATTCCTGTTTAGAAAATCACTTTCAATGGATTCAGATTTCGTGAAATTCAGAATATTTTCACTAATGTGTTTCTCTTGCTCACCAATCAGTTGTATTATAGATTTATTATAAATGCTTTCCGTAGGTAATTCATATGAAATTATTACAGTAGGCTTATGTCGAATTGATGTAATACTAAATGTGATAATCCCATTAATGACATTTCTTGTAACTGATGAAGCACCAACAATGATGTTCTCTATGGTTACAAATAAATCATATAATATACGACTGTGATTTATTTTTGGTTTTGATACCAAAGAAACTGAATATTGCTTGAATATTTCCGGACGAGATATGTTGTCTTTTAGATTTCTGATATTTATATTTGTCATTTGTTCTTTAGGCTTTACTATTATAGCTTGTGGGCTGTCTTCTTCTTTCAATTCCACAGAAGAATTATTTTTTCTAAGAATGATTTCTTTTGAAATTGTTTCTTTGTATGCAAGTAGAACAGCAGGTTGATTTGAAGAAGATCTAATTTCATATCTATTATATCCATCTATAAAACTTCTTATTATGAATGAATTGCCAATAATTATATTCTCAATTATTACGAACAAATCATACAGGATACGCTTGTGTTTCTTAACTTGCTTTGAAAGTGATTGCATTTTCTTCTCCTTGTATTAATTTAGACTCAAGCTCGCTAAAATCTCGGATCAAATTGCTGATGATTAAAACTTTGCCTATAAAACATAAAATATTTAAATTTAATGCAAAACTTAAAAGTAAGAAAATTGCATTATAATTTTTGTTTTTTATTATCTATTTATATTTAAGAATTTTTATTGATGTCCAAAAAATCTTAGAAATCACAAATAATAAACAAGAAAATCCAAAATCTAATATAAGAAAAATTAATAAACAAAAATATCAACCATTTGCCACCAACCATCTTGGCTGGACTCTACAACAGTGGCGTAACGTGATATGGTCAGATGAGTCACGATATCAACTGTACCACGCTGATGGGCGGCACCATGTGTGGCGTAGACCTCACGAAACGATGGATCCCACATGCCAACAGGTGGTGGTGCAATGTGGTGGGGCGTCAGTGATGGTCTGGCGTGCATTTTTCTGGTTTGGAATGGGCCCTCTGGTTATCCTGGACCAAACGTTGAATGGTCCACGGTATCATCAACTCATCGGAGACCATCTGCACCCGTTTTTGACATTTCAACACCCTGACGACGTAGAAGTCTTTCAAGATGACAATGCTCCACCACATCGCTCCAATGTCGTCCGCGAATGGTTCGAGGAGCATGCAGGAGAGGTCCAACGACTGAGCTGGCCAGCCCGGAGCCCTGACATGAATCCCATCGAGCATATCTGGGATGCTGTTGAAGTCATGCTCCGGGCACTGGATCATCCGCCCACGAACGGGCAGCAACTGTCTTCGGCTCTGCAGACTATCTGGTGTCAACTGCTTCCAGAAGTGTACCAGGGACTTGCAGACTCACTACCACGCCGTATTGCTGCACTCCACAGGGCCAGAGGTGGCCCGACCAGATATTAAGTTACTATCCCATGAGTTTTGATAACTCAGTGTATATCGTCTATTATATCCATTTCCTGTTCATTGTTACTAATTATTGGAAACGAATGTTCTATCATTGCATCATCATTTTATGTTCATTGTTATAATTATTTGAATAATTTTGTGCTCATTGTTATTGGTGAATTGCGCATTGAGACCATTGTTGATGCGCGTGATGTTTAGACCCTTAACATTTGAGTTTTGAACATTTTGCATAGGGAACTTTAAGTTTGTAATCATGCAAAGGATCACGCTAGTTACTTTATGACCATCGAACCTGATACACCTTGTATATCCGTTCATTAATAAGGCGAGCTGATATTAAATGAGTTACGCCTTTTTCATTCACAAGGACTGCTCAGGCGTTTGTCTTTTTTGTTGCAGTTGTGGATTCTAGACTCTTCTCCTATGTCATTGCCATGTGTTTCTTTTGTCGTCAGGGGTCAAGGGTCGTCAAAGGTCAGTGGTTGATGCCGCGAGCGATACACGGTGGTCTTGCCTCTCTTTCATGGGCAGGGTGCGCAAAGGGTGACAATGAAATCTGGCCCCTTCCCTCATCGTTTTTTAAGACAATCGGTTTGTACATATAAGGGGCACATATTTACTGATTTATTTTTTTTTTCATACACTTCTTTATTAATAATTACGTTAAATATATTTTTACTTTTTTACATTAATTTTATGTTTTTCTGTGGTTCTAAAAAGCCAGTGCGCTCAATTGTCAGAGCCTCATACATATAACCGCGGGGCCTGTTTCCAAGTCAGTGCGCCCTGTGCCAGGCAGGTTCCACATATGCTCTCATAAGCACAGTCAAATTAGGCATTTCATAGTAATTGCTGGGCTCATTTTGATTATACTCATTCAGAAATACTTTGTCATTCATTGATTATATTGACTTTTTAACAGTAATCTATCTATACCTATGCACAAACTTGGCCTGCATTGTTGGTCAAGAGATATTTCTTCTTATTAATATGCCCTGCCATCATTATGAATATCGATTTATTATTGATAATTATTATTTTTTAGAACTCCGAGGTAGACAGTGACCTTCCTCATGCTTATAAGGTCAGGTGTGCAAAATTTCATCAAGATCGGAATAAAACTGTAGATTTGTATAAGAAACAAATATCCTTCTTTATATATATAGAAAGACTAGCAAAGGTACCCTTCGGGATAATTACACTTGCAGGTAAACAGAAAAATCTCAAAAAATTAAATTAAATTTTGCAATATCTTAAAAATCAACACATGAAAATGCGTAGAATTAATGCAGTAAAAATTCTTAATGAAAATTCGAAAAAAAAAATTTTAAAGGCTCACAAAGATGCATAAGAACTCTCTTTTCTAAGAAAAGCCTAAATATCAGAAATTCTATGCATTGTTATAAATTGAAACTTATCCATATTGCATCTTCATTTTATGTTCATTGTTATAATTCTTGGAAAGATTGCTTTAACATTGCATCATCATTCTGTGCTCATTGCTATTGGTGAATTGTGCGTTGATACCATTGTTGATGCGAACACGATGGGCCTATTGTTGCACAAACTTTGCCTTGCATTGTTGGTCATGAGATATTTCTCATTAATATGCCTTGCCATAACCATAAATATCAATTTTTTATTGATGTTTATTATTTTTCCGAAATCTGAGGTAGACAGTGAACTTCCTCATGCTTTGAAGGTCAAGTATGTAAAATTTCATCAGGATCGGAATAAAACTGTAGATTTGTATAAAAAACAAGCAAACAAACATCCTTCTTTATATACGAGGCGCATCCAGAAAGTAAGTTTCCCTGTTTAAAAAAAAGAACTCACACATACAGGAACATATTTATTGGCAACAAGTACAGCAATGTTTCAGCTATTTTTCAACATAGCCACCACCAGAATTGAGATACTTGTCGTATCGTGGGATCAACTTTTGTATCCACCTGTCGTAGAACTCTGCCGCCTGTGAATGGAACCAGCGTGTGACAGACATCTTCAGCTCTTCGTCGTTGCCAAAACGCTCACCGGAGGACAGGAATTTCTTGAGGTGCAAGAAAACGTGAAAATCGCTGGGAGCAAGATCAGCTCCGTAATCGTGAAACGACGGTTCTCCATCACGCGCTGCCGCACAAGCTCAACAAGATCATCATTGATGAGGGATGGTCGCCCACTGCGCTCTTCATCATGGACACTTTGATGACCTTCGGAAAACTGCCTACACCAGCGATGCACCATCTGCTTACTCATGATGTTCGGCCTATAGACCTGACAGAGCTGACGATGAATTACAATTGGCGCAATGCTTTGTCCATTCAAGAACTTTATCACCGATCGAACCTCGCAGGCGGCGGGAGAAGAAATAAGAGCTTCCATTTCGGACCATTGCTACCACGCTACTGGCACGAGGCGGGATCTGTCCGGCTGGCATATGATTGATACGTCATAGATCTGTTACGCATGCGCAATTGACACTGCGTGATAGAATCGTAGTTAAACCATGGATGAAGAAAAGATGGATGGGACACTCCATTGCCTTCCTCAGTGAGTTTGATTTTGGGGCGACATCTGGAGCTTTGCGTAGTACTAAATATAATCGTCTGCTTAGATTAGGTTAATAAAATTAAAAATAGACTAAAAACATAAAAATAAAAAATATAAAAAAACTTTCTAAGCACACTTTTATCTTAAAAAATCACTTAATATATGAATTTCTTTTTTAAAAAAAATTCTAGTACTGCGCAAATCGAAACGATGGTGGTGAAGTTTCGGTTTAGTACTGCGCAAAGCAGAAACTGAAACTATATTTTTTTATTTCCCAGACTGGTTTGGTTTAGTACTACGCAAATCGCCAGAGAGCGCCACTGAAAAAAAACTCACGCTCGACGCATAGGAGTGTCCCATCCATCTTTTCTTCATCCATGGTTAAACCAAACGAGGTATGAGGCAGAGTTTCATACGATTTTAAACACTGACGGCCAGATAGATTCTTTGTTGTTCCAAACTTTGTCTTAAAGGCAGTTTCATACGATTTTAGACACAGGTATTTTGTTGTTTGTGAGCGTTCACAGGGTGTCCAGCGATTTCTGTTAACAAAATTACCGTACATTTCCCGAATATCTCCTGTATTGTCCATAAAATTTCCCGTACATTCAAAATAACTAAATATTGCAATATAATTACGTTTACTTTAAAAGGGAGAGCATCGGGAAGCTTACTTTCTGGATGCGCCTCGTATATAGAAGAAGACTAGCAGAGGACCCGGCGTTGCCCGGGATTATTACGCTTGTAGGTAAACAGAACAAACTCAAAAAGCTAAATTAAACCTCCAAATTGGTTAAAATGTAATAAAATTATAAAGTAACACAATAGCGTTTGAGCATACATCATCTTCTGATTTCTGGCTCTGTTTTTTTTTAATTATATGAAAAAAAATTCCACAAAAATTATAACAAAAATATGTTTATTTATTGTCATTAATAGTTGGTAACAATAATCTTAGATATTCAGTATACATAAAATTTGACACGATGTTTCTTTGCTTTTCTAGACAGTAGAGGCATTCAAAAAATTTTAAGTGACATCTGACGGGTTTAGTAAATGTGCTGTAAATCTGCAGTTGCACAGTTGTTTTTCTAGGTGAGTTAGCTGAGTAAATGATTTTACACAGAAGTAACGTTTATAAGGTTCATATACTTGTATACAATAATTAATAACTTATTTTATAGGATGATTGAGCAATTTTCCCCCTCAATACTACACCTGAAAGGTGTGTAATGTATGCAGTCTTTCATGCCGTACTTTGTCACATAACTGACCAAATGTTTTTTCACAATATCCACATTTATGAAGCTTCTCTCCAGTATGCTGTCTTTCATGGAGTTTTTTCTTAGATAAGTCAGCAAATGTTTTGTTGCAATACTCACATATATAAGGTTTCTCTCCAGTATGCTGTCTTTCATGAAATTTTTATCAGATGAGTAAGCAAATGTTTTAGTTGCAATACTCACATTTATAAGGTTTCTCACCAGTATGCTGTCGTACATGGCTTTTTTTCTCAAATAATTTTGCAAATGTTTTTTCGCAATTGTCACATTTATAAGATTTCTCTCTAGTATGCCCTCTTTCATGTAGTATTTTCTGAGGTAAGTCAGCAAATGTTTTGTTGCAATACTCACATGTATAAGGTTTCTCTCCAGTATGCTGTCTTTCATGTAGTATTTTATGAGGTAACCGAGCAAATGTCTTTTCACAAAACTGACATTTAGTATGGTTTCGCTCAGGATTTACCTCTTCTGACAAGTCTGGAGAATTTTTACAGCAATAGCTTTTGAATTCTTTTCCAGCATGAAAATGTTCTGATTGTTTTTCATTTAATTTCTGGTTACTACTAGGAATCGACTCTTTTACTGTATCATCATTGGAGTCCATGGTTTTTGGATTAATTAGAGTTTGTTCTGCTTCAAAAGTTTATTTAGGCTGAAATCACTTTTTACTTCCTCCTATTCTGACGAAATGATGCCCATTAATTCCTGACAATAACTTTGAATATCTTTATGCACCTCATTCGTACCTGTTTCAACTGAAACTAAGCTTGATAGCTCAGTTTCTTCTTGCCGTGTTATTTCTTCAATTGCAGTCGCATTCATGTTTATAAAATGACTTTCCATGGAATGTGTTTTTCTTTTATCCAGAATATTTTCAATAATATATTTCTCTTCCTCATCAATCAGTTGTAACATATATTTACTATTTATAAATTCCGAATGTAATTCATATAAAATTATTACAGTTGGCTGATATCGAATTGATGTAATTTTAAAGGTGATATACCCGTCAATGACATTTCTTGTAACTGATGAAGCACCAGTAATGACGTTCTCAATTGTCACAAATAAATCATACATTATACGCCTGTCACTTATTTCTCGTTTTAATACCAATGCGACTGAATTAGATATGTTGACTTCTACATTTTCTATACTTATATGTTCCCTGTGTTCATTCGGCGTTACTATTTCTGCTTTCTTTTCTTCTTTTAATAACACAGAATTATTTTTTTTAGAAATAATTCCTCTGGAAGTAGATTCTTCGTATGTAAGTAGAACAGTAGGTTGATTTGAACGAGATCTAATTTCGTATTTGTTACATCCATCTATAAAACTTCTAGTTATGTATGAATTGCCAATAATTATATTCTCAATTGTTACGAACAAATCATAGAGAATACACCTATGTTGCTTAACTTGCTTTGAAAAAGACTGCATTTTCTGGTCCAAAGATGATTCAAGCCGCTGTTTTTAACTTAGACTCAAGCCGCTAAAATCTTGTTTTTGCTTTAATAAGAACGAAATTGCTGATTATATCTTTGGATCTGTTTGCCTACAAAACAGAAAATGTTCAAATTATAGAAATTATATAGATTTCCAAAAAAGCTGGGAAATTACAAATAACAATATTATCCAAACAGCATAAGGCTCATTCCACGAGAAATCGACTAGGTGAATCTGCTCTACCATTTCAGATATTTATTTTTACACTGTGGTTGGCCCTATCATTGAGAAGTACGAAACAATTTTTATCTTAGTTCACTATGGAACTGGGCTCATTTTTCTTCGCTGCGGCAGGATAAAAAAACGACTACCATTTTACTCGTTTCAAACATAGAAACTTCCGGTTTTCATTACCATCAAAAGGACATTACAAGCTTTCAGAAAATGTACAGGAATGTCTGAAAATCTTTTTCCTTTATGGAGTCAATCAACCTTGAAATTAGCAGTACTTGCGAGCAAAATCGTCATTTTTAATGATCTATTAAGGTGACTGGGGGAAAGACAAGTTGTTAATTTTTTTTCAGATCTATGGACAGGATAGATTACGACTATGCAGAAATAAAATTTGAATTTTGTACCTTTCATCCTTAATTTTGGCTCAAATTTGGGAAATTTTTCCATTTTTGCAGATTCCAAAGTCAAATATCTCAATAGGGGACGTGACAAAAATTTTATTTTTTTCCAACGAGATACCCTTACTTGTACTTAACAAAACCTGTAAGTTTCATTTTGGGGACCAAAACGGTTTAGAGTTTACAGGCGCTCGAATTTGATTAAAAATTGTCACAAGTGCTTGGAAATACAAAATAAAATTTTTAAAAATGAAAAATGGAGATGTTATTTTTGATAAAAAAAATAATTTCTTCCTTTTAGAATAAATTGGATTCTATTTTGTATAAATTCAAAACCATATGTGAAATAAATATTGAAAACTATAACATAAAGCTGAACTTATTGGATTTGTTAGCTGACGGAAACATTCAAAATACGCAATTAAATAAGGTTATATCAGGTCAATTAATTGGAGCTGACTTAAGTGACCTTACAAGACCCATCGGTATTGGATATAAGCCTATATGCAAATTATGTCACATGTCTATCTAGTTTCGCATATTTGGTGAAGATTTTCAAAAGAGTGCTATTTTTCTCAATCGGCATAAACAGCCGCATTCACACAAGAGTGTAGGTCAAAAGCCCCAACATCGTACAAAAGCCCCTAATTGCTTATACGGCTTCAGTATCCTTCATGTTCAGAATGTAATTAATAAATATGATTCAAAATTATCCCCCCCCCCCTTGTCACACTTTGTTGACCCCCTTCCTCCCTCTTAACATGTGACGTAATTTATGGATGGCCCCTAATCTATTAACTGTATTTTAACGCTTCCTCCAGAGACTTCTTTGTTCAACTCTTTTTAAATAAATAAATAACATTAAAAATAAATCATTGATTGTATTTATTGCATTAAAATTAAAATATACGTTTTTGGCATAGCCTATAAAGGTAACTCTAGTTGGGGAGAAATTTTAATAAATAAAATATTTCATTAGGTCCCCGGTTTAAAAACTTCAGGCTACGCCCCCGGAAGAAGTGATCATTTGTTTCTTTTAAATTCATAAGAAGATAACTACGAAAATTACATTAATAAATTTATTTTATTTTATTTTATGGTATTTTATTGTAATTTATTTTATTTTAACTAAAAAAAAACTGCTTGCTGAAATGGGAGACAAGTGATAGGTCTAATATTCAACTCTGAAACTGTTCGAAATAAAAATTCTAAACAGTTCTAAATTGTTTAATTCTACTTTTCTAAAAACGTTTCAAAATCTATTTGAATATCTTTATGATAACTTCCCTAAACAACGTTATTTTATATAATGTCAAAATGTTTATTTTTCCTACCGTAAATTCTTCGATGTATATCCGAAGTTAACTTTCTTTCATCGTACAGGAAGTTAAAACATTGGCGCGTGGTTTCGAAGTCAGTAATATAGCTGTGTATAGAGTAGCCTCGTATAGACAAATAATTTTTATTTTGTACCTAAGATATTCATAAATATTTTCCTTATACGGAAATATTATTATAAAAATTTACAAACGTAAAAAAGATAAATCCTTTAGATATAGTTATGTCATAATTGTGCATTTCCAGATGTCTTTGTTCACAGCTTAGGCATTCCCTGATTCCTCCTGCTAATCCTGGAATTGTCCATTCCTTATAAGGATATGTAGCAACCCCTGCTTGGCTTCCTGCACGGATAAAGGAGATAAGCATGGCTTCCTGCAACAAGTCACCATTTTCAACAGCAACAGGATTTTCAAAGGGTTATCATTCATTTGATTTTCTGTATTTTAAGACTAAAAAATTAGAGAGGATAATTTATCTAATTATTTCACGATTCTGTTCAAAGTAACAAATGAATATATTTCACTTTCAAAATTTGAATTAGTTTTTGAATTAAAAAAAAAAGTAAAATTCATTCTGATCTTGTTTAAAGATAGCCTCCAATTTCTCAGCAGTCTCCTCCCTCAGTATCCTGCTTGCTTGCAATGAACTTGTCCATTTTATACCCTCTTCAAGGACAACATTACAAAGGAATTTCATTTATCCTGAAAAATTTTGGATTGGATGGAAATGAAAGTTGTTTTTTTTTTCTCATCATCTTGATATATAGAGTTTAACTTGTTATTTATATCTATTTTGTTTAAGTTAATTATTGTTGTCCAGTTGAGAATATCCAATTAAGAAATGCCACGGTCTATCGATGTCGCCACTAGGCTCTCAAGCCAAAACAAAAAGTACCCCCTAGATTATATACAAAATCCCCTACATTTTCCCCCTAAAATTAATGATGTTTTAATTAATGGGATGATAAGTGGCAATTCAAATTTTTAATGAATAATCAATAAAATGAATGAAGTAAACGATGTTAAAATCATTTATTGACATTATTGAAATAGATTTCAAAGCAGTAATTTTTTAACGTTATACAACAAGTTAACAACAATATTTTAATTGGGAAATAAATGACTCTAAAGTTATAAATATTATTGATCTAAGGAGTATAAATGATTAATTCTAAATTTAAATGTGGGTAGTCCTCTTTTAATGGAGAAAATCGTAAAATTAAAATTTAATAAAAACAAAAATAAAGTCACCAATCTTGAAAAACGATGTAGTCTATTGAAGATGTTGTTGATTGCAGAAATAAACTTAGTCTATTGAGGATGTAGATGAAGTCTTGTGAAGATAGTAGAAAACGATAATCCTGAAGGAAGTGTTGGTTTTGAAATACAGATGAAATTTTGAAGAGGGTGATCCAAATATTTGGGATAAAATTTATATAAAACGTTTTCGAGAATATTTCTCATCATCAGTAGGATAAAACATTTTTGAATGGTGAAAACAGTTGAAATAAGAATTTAACAATTGATATAAAGATGATGAAGCTAAGTTGGTTGTAACTGTTGGTTATGATTGTTGGCTATTGTATACTAGGGTAATTGTTGTGTGAAAGTAGTGTCCATTTATTGTTTATCTCTATTGATGGTTTGGCTAAATTTTTGTTATTTGTAATGATATTTATTGTTTCTTTAATTAATCTTTTTTTGTAATTTTCTTTTTCCCCATTAAAAGGAGACTACCCATATTTAAATCTAAAGTTATAACGTCATTATTTTCCGTCACACCTGAAATATGATTATACATACTTTTATTAAATCACTACTACTTTCACTTGGATTGAATGAAGTGCAATTTAAATGTTCCTTGCGTAAAATGTTAATCACCATCATCAATGCTTGTGTCATTTCAATTGATATTCTATTTCTTAGTTTATTTTTTATGATTGACAGAGTTGAAAATGCTCTTTCCACCGCAGCATTTGACAAGGATAAAGATAACAATCCAACAGCTAATGCACCGACATTACTAAATCTTGGCTTCCCGGCTGAATCTTTATTATTAATAACTTCAGCTCAAAATGGCCCAGAGTCAGATTTAGTTTCCCAATTTATGTTGGAAATATTTAACCATTCTGCCTCAATTTGGTCAGAACGATTCCTGGTCTTTGATTGGAGTTTTTGATTGCCTAGTTGCTATTAATGGATTCAAGAGTTTAGCCTTTCTAAGACAAAGATTTGATGGTAATCTTTGTTGCAGTTCCTGGCAAATAACTACAAGGAAATGCATCTTGCATCTCTCTCATACATCATCAGCTTCATTTTTTTCATTAAATTAGTCACAAGTTCAAATTCATAACCAAAATACATTCCATATGAGTGCATAGTATGTTCTTTAAAAGGAAAATAATTTCTTACTCAAGTAATCTTACTTTACATGTACACTTGATGTCGTTGCAACTCCCTTTCTTCTCCCGATGTCTTGAAACAAAACTTGGCCATTAATCACTTTGTGTAGTCTTGCAGTTGCCGATTCTTCTGTTTACTTGCTTACCATTTCCTCTGTCGTCTTTCCACTCTTTCTCAATACTCTGCTAACTCTCCTTTGTCTCCAGTTACTGATCCCTTTTTAAAGAATTTCAAGAAATTGTTAAGTACTAAGAGCTCATTTTTCTAAGAAAAGCCTGAATAACAGAAATTCTATGCATTGTTACAAATTGAAACTTATCTACGTATATTGCGCAAACTTAGCCTTTCATTGTTGGTCCTGAGATACATATTATTGATCCGTGCAGAGTGTTTGAAGGTCAAGTATGCAAAATTTCATAAAGATCGGAATAAAACTGTAGATTTGCATACGAAACAAACAAATCCACAAACCCAAAAAAAACATCCTTCTTTATATATATAGAACTAGAAGAGGTACCCGGCGTTGCCCGGGATAATTACACTTGCACAAACTTTTCCTTTCATTGTTAGTCATGAGATATTGATTGTTGGTTCATGCAGTGTGTTTGTGAATTGGGTGTTCATACCATTGTTGATACCTATTGTTGCACAAACTTTGCCTTGCATTGTTGGTCATGAGATATTTCTCATTAATATGCCTTGCCATAACCATGAATATCGATTTTTTATCGATATTTATTATTTTTCCGAAATCTGAGGTAGACAGTGACCTTCCTCATGCTTTGAAGGTCATGTATGCGAAATTTCAATAAAACTGTAGTTTTGTATAAAAAACGTACAGACAGACCCACCCACAAACAACCTTCTTTATATATATAGAAGACTAGCAAAGATACCCGGCGTTGCCCGGGATAATTACACTTCGATGTAAACAGAACAATCTCAAAAAATTAAATTAAATTTTGCAATATCTTAAAAATAAACACATGAAAATGCTTAGAATTAATACAGTAAAAAATTTTAAAGAAAAATCGAAAAAAATCTTTTTAAAGGCTCACAATGGCTGGACCTCTCCAAGGATGCCACTGCTAGTCTAAATAATTTCTTACTCACGTAATCTTACCTGCGAAATTTCATCAAGATCGGAATAAAACTGTAGATTTGTATAAAAAACATACAGACAAACAGACCCACCCACCCAACCACACACAAACGTCCTTCTTTATATATATAGAAGACTAGAAGAGGTACCCGGCGTTGCCCGGGATAATTACACTTGCACAATCTTTTCCTTTCATTGTTAGTCATGAGATATTGATTGTTTCTTCATGCAGAGCGTTTGTGAATTGCGTGTTGATACCATTGTTGGTACCTATTGTTGTACAAACTTTGCCTTGCATTGTTGGTCATGAGATATTTCTCATTAAAATGCCTTGCCATAACCATGAATATCGATTTTTTATCGATATTTATTATTTTTCCGAAATCTGAGGTAGACAGTGACCTTCCTCATGCTTTGAAGGTCATGTATGCGAAATTTTATCAAGATCGGAATAAAACTGTAGATTTGTATAAAAAACAGACCCACAGACAGACCCACAAGCATCCTTCTTTATATAGATAGAAGATAGACTAGCAGAATAATTAAACTTGTAGGTAAACAGAACAACCTCAAAAAGCTAAATTAAACTTCCAATTTGGTTAAATAATAACTCAATCACTACAATATAGAGCGAAGGGACTATCCATTCTAAGAAAAATCCGAAAGACAGGAATTTTTCTAATTTTTTCGAAATCTGAGGTAGACAGTAACCTTCCTCATGCTTTGAAGGTCATGTACGCGAAATTTTATCAAGATCAGAATGAAACTGTATATTTGTATAAAAAACAAACAAACAAAAAAACATCCTTCTTTATATATATAGAAGAAGATGGTAGGAATGTGTTGTATTTTCCTTTAGGTATGAAATGCCAAAGAGAGAACAGCATTTGGCAGTGCACAGGCCATTTATATATGGAATTGTATAGTGAAAAACGTGGTC
>JAHWFO010095825.1:0-11127 GCA_023313115.1 Rhysida immarginata | reverse complement strand
ATTGCTATTCCATGCCTCCAAGTTGTATCATAGGCTTTTTCCAGATCAAAGAATTCTGATTATGGACCATCCAAAGAGGAAGACGTCACATCCAAAGCTACTTCAATACCTGTTTCCTAGTGTTACGGGAAATCAGATCCGAATAAAATTACAAGCCTTATTTGAAGAACTCAAGTTAACTACAAGTTTCAATGCTTCACGTGGTTGGTTGAGTCGCTTCGTCATACGGCTGTTGAAGTACCTCAAAATGCAAAATCCTTGGCTGAAACCTTCTTCTTATACTTTGATTTTAAAGCAACAGCAGTAGAACTGGCAAAAATAGGCAACATAGATGAAACTCCAATGTGTTTCGATTTACCCTGTTCAAAAACTTTCGATTTTAAAGGAGTGAAGCATGTCGTATGCAAAACCTCTGGAAAAGAAAAATTGCGCTATACTGTTGTGCTGAGTGCCATGGCTGATGGTAAAAGACTGAAATCCATGATAATCTTTCTAGGGCTTAAAAATGTGCCAAAAGGTTGCTTTCCAAAAGAAGTTTATGTGACAGTGGCAATGAAAGGGCCCATGACTGCGGAACTGATAAATGAATACAAGAAAAACATTTGGAATTGCCGTACTGGTGCAATTTTTAAACTACCTTCAATCCTGGTTTATGATAGTGCATCTGCCCATTTAAAGCAACAGGTAAACAATTTTAATATATTTTTAATGATAGGCAGCAAATTTATTACCGGTATGTAAGTTTAGTTTAGAGCAGTGTTTCTCAAACTGTGTGCCGCGAAAGATTTGCTAGTGTGCCGCGGGATTTTTCGAAAAATATTAAAAATTGCTTCAATAAATTTAAAAATATTAAATTTCCACCCTATACTAATAAAATAAAATTAAGATTAATTCCGGTAAGCCGCGAAAATTTTTAGAACATTTTAGTGTGCCGCAAGACAAAAGTTTGAGAAAAGTTTATATTGCTAATAAAACATGACCGGTAAAATTTGAATAAATTAATATTAGCTAACCTACCGATACATTATTTTCAGGTTAAAAGTTGTTTAGCACAACATTATAATACGACAGTATACACAATTCCTGGTGGATTGACCCGTTATTCAACCAGCAGATGTTTCGTGGAAAAAGCCCTTTAAAACTGCAATGAAAGAACTTTGGAACAAGTGGATGAAAAACGAGGAACAAGAATTTACAGAATCTGGTAAACGCAAAAGTGCTTCCTATGAACACATTGCAAACTGGGTTAGAGATGCGTGGAATGATATTTCCATGAATTAATCGTAAACTCATTTACTGTGTGTGGACTTTCAAAAGAACGAGTGCAAAAAAAATCTTAACAAGCGATTGCTCTCAATATTGGAAACCAGAAATGATATTGATTAGGAAAAGGAAGTTGGAACTGGCTTGGCAGACTGTGAAAGTAGTGATACTAATCGTTCAGATGACGAATAGCTTTTCCCGTCTTTCTTTTCATTTTCCTGTTTTGTTTGATGGTACTTAGTTTACTTGTATTTGTCATGCGTGTTCTCATTGTATTTAGCATTGTTTTCTTCATGTTCCATTTTCAGAATGTTCCTCCTGTTTAACTTAATCATATATACTGTACATGTATATAAAATCAGCGACGGTGGACTATGTCACAAAAGTATGGAGAGAGATGTGTGTCAAAAATCTAACAAAGATGTTCAGTCTCATACTCTCCTTACGCGACTAACAACGAATAAACGCGAAACTTAGACAGTCAGGTTCTTTTTGTTCGTGTTTACATTGTTTATTTTCAGTTTAAGAGAATAACAGGGAAGAGGTAGAATGGGAAGCGAAGCTCCACTCATTTGTTGAAATAAAAACGATCGTAGCGGTACTGCACAGGAGGGAAGGATGCAGCTAATAATTGTAACAATAGCAGGGAGTAACCGACCGGATATACGAGAGGGTAAAGTCCAGTGTTGCCGCCCCCACCCCCAACAGGCAGTATCCCAAAACGGAGTTGATGAAAACGCATATAAAACAAAAAGAAAAAAGGAAAATAAGGCGGTAAAGAGCCAAGTCAATAAAAAAAACCCGCACAAAACATGAAACAACGAACAAAGGACAACACAAAAAGAAAGACAATTCAAACAAAAAAAAAATAAGTAAAAGATAAAAGTTAAATGATTATTTATAATTATAATACGACAACATAAGGGAAACCCCTATTGAATAAATAAAAAAAAATTAAGAACAAAGAACCCTAAAATCACGAAGATTTATCGTCAGAAGATATCATAATCAATTTTTCTTTTGTTAAAAAGGTTTATTAATTTAAAAGCCGAATCTAATGCTACAACATTCGTTCTCGATTTTTTAAGAAGTACCAACATTTGGCTCTTCCTATTACCACTCGGAACTCGAAAACCAATTAGTTCAAGAGACCGGGAGGAGCAAAGTTGCCCCATGATGACCTTACTTATAAAGACCCCCTTATACGCTCTATCCTCCCCGCTGTAAAATCTAAGAGACTGAATATGGAAATCGGTTACCTCAATTATAAACTTGCTATAGTTCAGACGCAAGCGTATTCTCTGCATCTCCGTCTCAGCAACGTTTTAATCAAGAAAAAGTTGGACAAGTTTTTACACAAAGCAGTTCTAGTTAACAATCGTAAAATAGAAATTAAGAACAAAAAACTCTCCGACAAACTTAATAGTATTCGCAGAAATAAAACCACCCTAATGCACAATCATACCCGATCCCTCCTAAGGACAATGTCATCAATCAAACTGATTTATAAGTTGATGCGAGTTGATACAATGAGTTGATAAAAAAAAGTCAAAGCATTAGGAAGTGCGGTACCTGTGCTACACCTAAATCAGATATTTTTAATAGTCCACCTGTTGTTAACAGAAGATTGCCATGTTTAATGTCCTTGTGAATAATACCTTGGCTATGAAGATACTCCAACCCATCAACTAGCTGACAGAAATATCCATGAGCTTGCTAAATTGGGAAATTTTTGTCTGGAGTACTTTCCAAGTAGTTCTTGAAGAACACCTACACAGTATTCCATCACCATGTACCTTTTCTGTTTTTCTTCATTATATAAAACGTCTACGAGTTTAATAACATTTTTGTGATTCAATCGTTTAAGGAGCCGGATCTCCCTTTGTACGTTTTTTTCTCCATTAGGTATTCGCCGGAGTTTGCGTTTTTTTTAAAAATTTTAACAGCTAATCTAGATAAATTATCAGAAGCCAACACTTCTTTAACTTTTCCGTACGATCCTTCGCCCAACAAATCGCCCATGAGATATTTTCCTATCATCTTCGCTCTTTTTTTACGGGGTTGATAAATAATTTGATCCGACTCAACTCGATAGAAAGGGTTGATGGGTTCGTCGGCGTCCATATCGATATTGAACCAGTCGACAGCGTTCGCGTTGGAGCACGGCACAGCTTCCCCGTCACTGTTGGCGGCACTCTCCTCCAGCTCCGGATCGCCCATCGCTCGGCCCCTCACTTTCGCCTCGCCATCAACTCATAAACAGTTTGATTGATGAGGAAATGGATTTTCTAGCCTCACCATCAACTCAGTTTAGTAATGAGGAAATGGATTTTCTAGCTAAAGGTTTAAAGTTCGCCATTAAAAATAAAAAGGATGGCCTGTGTAACCTGATTGGTAGTATAGAAGGGGGTATAAAGTTCTTACCCGAATCCAGTTAAAAGTCCATCCGTGACCAATGTGGTAAGATTCTTGCGAATAATGTTAAGTGACCACCGTTACTCTAAGGTGATCAGGTCATTCAAAACTAAGAACTGTTTCTACTTGAAGAGTGATAAGGGAAACAGTGTGGTGATTTTGGATAATAAGATTATTTTAATAGACTCGACCAAATCATCCAGGAAGATCCCTTTGAGGTGTTGATAAAAGACCCTCTGCCCAAACTCATAAGGAAGGTAAAAATATAGTTAAAAACTGCCCCATCACTATTCCCAGGAATCTAGTCTCATCCCTTACTTTAAGCAATCCTACCCTGCCAAAATTATATGCCCTGTCCAAAATCCATAAGCCAGGTCAAAAAATGAGACCTATTGTTTCCAATATCAATTCCCCCCTTTATCCGATTTCGAAACATCTGGCTAATTTTCTCAAAACGCTTAAGGTTTACGAATTTGATAGCTCCATTAAGAATAGTATAGAACTAACTGGGAAACTGAAAAATATGGTGATCAAACCTAATGAGATTTTAGTTTCGTTTGATGTAGTGTCTCTTGTTTCCCAGTGTCCCTATACATGAGACACTCAATTTTCTCAAAGAGGTGTTAACTAACAACCGAATCTCTCCAACCCAAGTTGATGAAATCCTGCGTCTAACGAGGTTATGCGTTAATAACTATCTTTTTGTACAAGGGTAATGTATACAAAATGAACTACGGCACGCCAATGGAGTCCTGCCTCAGCCCCATTCTAGCGGGCATTTTTCTTAAATCTTTTGAGAATATTTTCAAGAACTCAGGGTTTTATTTTCAAAGGTATGGTTCCGTTATGTGGACGATATCTTTACCATTTTTGATTCAAACGCGTGTGATATTGACCAATTCGCAGAACATTTAAATTCCTTCTTTCCCAGCGTCTAATTCACATACGAGAAGGAGGTCGAAGGGAAACTACCCTTCTTAGATGTCCTAATATCAAGGAAGTCAGACTCCTAAAGTTTTGAAGTGTACTGCAAACCCTCCAAAACGCCTCAATTTTATCCCCTCTGATTCCAGTCGCCCATGGGATCAGAAAATTTCCACATTCACCTCAATGATCGATCGAGCTTTGTTTCTCCCTTTAGACAACAAGACTTTAAAGAAAGAAGTTGCCCTGTTTAGGAGAATCGCCACCGGAAATGGTTACATTCAAGGGACTATAACAAAGCTACTAAAGAAGAGGAAGTTCAACAAATTTGTCAAGGATAATACTACCCTACAGTTTAGCAAAAGGAAGGTCACCACCATATCACTACCTTACAATAATCAATTAATCAAAGGTCTCAATTCCGTCTTCAAGACTCATAACCTGTTTTTAGCCTACAGCAACCCCAACCAGCCAAAACTACTACTCGGTAACACTAAGGATAAAGTTCCCCCACTCCACAAGACAGAGATATATGAAATCAAGTGTTCCCAACGTTCAAAGTTTTATCTCGGACAAACGGCTCGCAACATAAAAACCCGCTTCAAGGAACACGTGGCCCACCGGAAGTACGACAGAAGTAATCTCTCCGCGGTGGCAAAACACTCCCTGGAAACGGGACACGATTTCTGTATTCAAAATCTCAAACTTATTAAAGCAATAAACAACAAACGACTCCTGGACGCGTTAGAAAGTATGGAGATCTCCTCAGCCAATAGCAGTAATTTACTTAACCTAGATAAAGGTCCAATCAGCGACTCACAGCTGATTCAGTTACTGGTCGTTGAATTTGTCGGTTTCTCTTTTTCTGTTATTGGTGCAGCTTTAATATAAATATCAGGTTTTTTTTCTGCTTTCACACTCACATAGCACAAATCATTTCCGCAGACAGAGATTGAGAAAGAGACAGTGACTCTGCAAGATTTCAGAGGTGTCATGGAATTCATATCATCGACAAGAGGAGGAAGAAAGCTTTTGCTTGATGGATATGCCTACATCATCGAAAAAAGAAATGGTAACGAAACGTATTGGCTTGGCACTGTGAACGCAAAAGAAGCTGTTGGGGACGACTGAAAACAGAAGACGACGTTATTCAAGGGGAAGCACGGGATCACTCACATCCACCTGATGCCCGAAAAAAATTATCCTTGAAAACAGTGCAGAAAATTGAAGAAAGGGCCAGCCAGTCAGAAGAAATGACATCAACTATTATTCAAAACTGCATCAGAGATTTCCCACTTGAGGCTGAATGTTCACTTCCTGAGAAAGGAAAAGCAGTTTGGCTTTCGTGCTGCCCACTCTTGTCGGATGCAGATATGGAGGCTCGTTGAAGACCTGAGCACCCCTCTGAACCTGTCCAGGTAATGTGGGATGGTAATTCTCGATGTCAGTAAAGCTTTTGACCAGGTGTGGCCTGAGGGCATTGTCTACAAAATGATTAAAGACGGGTTCCCTGCCGATTTGATTTTGATGGTGAAATCCTTTCTTGACGACAGATCCTATCAAACCAAAGTTGAAGAAATTCTTTCCACGCCCCGCGTTGTAAAGGCTGGTGTCCCTCAGGGTTCTGTCCTTGGGCCTGTGCTATTTAATTATTTAGTACACGATTTCCCGAAACCCGATAATTGTAATCTGTATTTCTATGCGGATGATACTGCCATTATGACATGGGCACGCCAGCCGGCTCACGTTATCACTCAGCTGCAGTGCGCCTTGAAACAGTTCGAAGACTGGTTTAATTGCTGGAAGTTGAACCTTAATGTCGGAAAGTGTAAGGCTTTGTACCTCAATAGGAAGCTCAAGTGTCCCCCAGATTCTCTTGTTCTGTTCAATAAGAAACTGAACTGGGTGGACAACTACAAGTATCTGGGAGTTATCATTGACTCAAGACTCTCGTGGAACCGGCATATGTCCTATGCTCTGAACAAAGCGAAGAGGGCTAAGTACAATATCATAGCTCTCATTGGTCACAACAGCACCCTCAGCATTGAATTCAAGCTACTTCTGTACAAGTCGATTATCCGGACCATACTCCTCTATGGCATGCCTGCGTGGGCGACTATCTGGAAAACCAGATGGAGTGAACTACAGTCGTTTCAGAATGTTACCCTGAGGTCCATTGCCCAGCTTGGCAGAAGGACGGTGAAAAACCAATCCATCCACTTGGATTTAAATATGTTCCATATCGGAAAGTTTATACAGGACCTCCTTTTGATTATGATAGAGAAGATGAGGACTCACGACAATAAACTTGTGAATGGGATACTGAAGAACTCAATGAATATGAACTGGAATACGAAGTATCGTAAACCGAGGCACGTTCTTGGCGTCAATTTTGAAGATATTAGCAACGATTCTTTCCCGGACTTCTGAAAGATGCGATAATCTTCCCTCTCGCTGTATTTTTAGCACATTTTCTATATATAGAAATGTGCTTATGTGATCGGTTTGTCCGTCCGTCCGTCCGTCCGCAGACAATTCCACAATTCATTGCGTTGCAATAGAAAGAGTGCACGGCTCTGCGCGTGCTCTAAACGTTAATGAGATGGTTCGCACGTGTTTGACGATTATTGAAAGGGCAGTTCGGTCTCTGAATCAAGAGAATTTTTTTATTCCTAGGGAGCTTATTTATTAGGATAACTTGAAAACGAATTAACTTTTTCACAGTCTGTTTTCACCAATCCATTAATACGGAACAGAGCACGAAGAAGTACGAACGTGAGATAGCCGGAATAAGTACGTACTATAATGGCACGTGCTTTAATAGTACCATTATGATACCCCCTTAAAAACTTCCTATAACCAGATATGGCATGTAATATATCAAGCAAATCGTCACAACATATCATGAACGAATATACAAATGGTGTGAAATGTTTAGTAGTACGTGTTTTAATGGTACCAAATGGAACTTTCAATGCTAAGATATGGCATGTAATATATCAAACAACTCGTAAGAACGTGCCATAAGTGAATTATAACGAGTAAATGATGATAATGGTTATTGGTTTAGTAGCACGTGCTCTAATAGTGCCATGTGATACCATTGGAACTTTCAGTGCTAAGATATGGCATGTAATATATCAAACAACTCGTAAGAACGTGCCATGAGTGAATATAACGAGTAAATAATGATAATGGTTATTGGATTAGTAGCACGTGCCCTAATGGTGTCATCTGGTACCATATGGTACCATTGGAACTTTCAATGCTAAGATATGGCATGCAATATATCAACCAACTCATTACGAATTGTTAGATCTATTACAATGCATATCTTATTTGTATCAAGAGCATAATGCTGTTAGGCTTAATGTTATCTAAAACTCGCTACTGTTATACATATTGGTAATTAATAGTAGTTAATCGCTTGCTTCAATAGTAGATGATAACGTAGAAACACTTTTGTAATTTAATATGAAAAAATAATAGATGCTTACACACAACGCTTCAGCAATTGAGGCTCACTTCGTTTAATATTATGTGGGAATTCTTACAAATTAAAGAACTTTTATTTATTTAAATGTATGAGGAATAAATCCCCTCCATTTACCTTTCAGTTCTTCAAGTTTATTCGTTTAAATTCTCTATATATATTAGCTTACTTAAATAGTAATTTATAATTTAGTTTTCATATTTCTTTATTTTCTCTTAAGTGTTTTAAAATGTTGATTAATTCAATACATCCATGTACGATGCTATAACATGAAAATGTGCTCCCTTTATCCGCTTTGGCGGTAAAATCATTCTTGTTGTACTTTACCTCGTTTTTAAGGTTTTAGCATCATCTAACTTTTGAAAGGATTGATCTAGAGACTTGAAATTTTCTACACACGTAGGCCCTATACAGAAGACGGAGCGAAAAGTATAGCGAATCCTCTAGGGTGGACCAAACCATGTGTTTTTGTGGTTTCCCCAACTGACTTCCATTCATGTCTATGGAGTTTTGATTGCGTTTAAGCAATTTGTGACGTCGGAGTTTGACTATTGACGTCAGAATTTAAAGAACTCTATTTGAAGTATAGCGAATCCTCCCGCTACTACTCGTAAAATTTTGATGCTATAACTTTTGAAAGGATTGACCTAGAGGCTTGAAATTTTCTACACACGTACGCCCTATACAGAGGACGGTGAGAAAAATATAGCGAATCTTCTTGGGTGGCCCGGGGCCCATCAGGGGCCACTTGTATGAATTTCATGGTTCCTTTTTTATCCTTTGAACAAAGAGGGCAAAAATCCTGAAATTTCGTAAATTTTTAGTGCGGTTCTAAAAAAATAAAACCAAAAAACAAGAAAAGTGAAATAAGCCTCTAGGGCCCCGCCAGAGGTCCCAAATACAATTGAAGCGATAACATTTGAACGGAACGACCTAGGAACCTGAAATTTTGTATATTTATAGTGTTGTACTAAAAAAATATAGCAAATATACAAGAAATGTGATGTAGGCCTATGTGGCCCGCCAGAAGACCCCGAGGCCTGTAATACAAATCAAGTTATAACTTTTGAACGGAAAGATCTAGAAGCCTGAAATTTTGTATATTTTTAGTGTGATATTAAAAAAATATGGTTGGTTGGTTGGTTGGTTGGAATTTTAGGGCGTCGGCTGCTATGGCCATTTTGCGCCCGACAGAAAGTTTAAAAACCCACAGTTTAAGGGGCCAAAAGTTTTAAAAAATCAGATGAAAAAAAATTATAAAAACTTGAGTGACAAAGATGGACAACCAATAAAAACTATGACTATGAGATTTTAAAATCATTAATAAATTTAAAAACAGAAATTTTTCGCCAGGGTTCGCCCGTAATAAGAAATATTAGCATAGGGCTGTGTAAGTCATTAGTGTGTAAAGGGCACTAACTGACTATAAAATAGGTGATTAAAATCTATTTTCTTCTGAGTTGACCCCTAAAAAAAAACTGATGAATATGATTAGTGTGTAAATGGCACTAAATGAAACCTATACTTAATGATCAAATATATACAATGCAAAAGCAATAAAAGGATGACTATATGAATTTAAAAACATGAATAATTTTTAAAAAAAGAAACACTTTTTTAAAAATTATGGGGTTGTTCCCCAACAAAAAATCTAAGGAATGATTCAGCCCTAATGAGCGTCGTAACTTAGTGTGTAAAGGGCACTGGGTTAGAATATGCTTAATAGTCAGCATTGCTCCACAAGAACACAATGGCGCTGGTTCTTTTTTTAATAAATGGAGGTGAGTAAGACGGCTATGACCAATCCTAAGCCGAGTAAGAACGACATCTTCTCGCCTGTTTGCTAGACAAGGTAATGACCACGGTGTGATGACAGGCTTTATTTCAAATAATTTATTAGCAGGGTTCAGAGGCCAAGAATCCTGCCAAGAAGATCTGAGTTTTTTGGAAATCACAGGGTACAAATGCTCGGGGATTGAAAGCAATTCAGAGATCGGTAAATGAGTAATCGCGTGTTTTGCCGCCTTATCGACCCGTTCATTTTGTAGGATACCCATGTGACTAGGGATCCAGACCAAATGAATACTGGTACCTTGAGAATCCAGGTAATGAAGATATTCCTGGATTCTTTGAACAAACGGGTTTATAGAATTAAATGATTCCAAAGATTGCAAAGCGCTCAGTGAATCAGTGAATATCCAGATGTTTGAATTTGGATAATTAAAAGCGAACTCTAACGCTTTGGCTATGGCTACCAATTCCGCTGAGAAGATGGAGAACTCGTTTGGCAAATGAAATGAAAATACACTGTTATCTATAAGGAACGCACAGCCAACCCCGTCCTCTGATTTGGACCCATCTGTATATATGTGGAAGCCATCAGGAAGGGTTTCTAAAAAAACCTTAAAGAGTGCGTTAATTTCAGCTTCCATAAAATTTGATTTTTTCCCAGAAAATAAGTTATAATTTATGTCTGGTTGGGGGAGAATCCACGGAGGGACCTCTCTGACCTCTCGGCTATGCATGGCTGGAAATGGGAGGTTCAGGCTCTCCAGAAGATTTTGGAACCAATTATTAATGCTTCTAAAAGAGTGATGGGGAGGAATACTAGGTTTATCAAAAAAACAGGCAAAAGTTGGATGTTCACTTTCACCGTATACGCGAAGAGCATATTTGAGGAGGAGTTTGGCTCTTCTAAACCATAATGGGGGTTCAGAAGCCTCCACATAAAGGCTCTCTACCGGACTTGTGCGGAAAGCTCCTGTGGCAATTCTTATGCCTCGGTTATGGACGGGATCTAACAGCTTCAAAGTGCTCTTTGAAGCTGAGGCATAAACAATGCTTCCATAGTCTAATTTAGATCTAACTAGAGAGCCGTATAAAAACAAGAGCATCTTCCTATCAGCGCCCCATTTGGTAGCGGAAATAGAGCGCAAAACATTCATGGCTTGTAAGCATCTCGCTTTTAAATTACGAATATGAGGGAGCCATGATAATTTTCTATCAAATGTCAGACCCAAGAATTTATGTGA
>JAHWFO010095821.1:0-11176 GCA_023313115.1 Rhysida immarginata | reverse complement strand
TACAACCTTAATGAAACTTTTGTGTAATATTCTATTTTATGCTCAAGCGATGAGTTCATAAAAGGTGTTTAAAATGGCCTTCATCTACCTCTTTGCACAGCTCAGTTATCACCTACTGTGAAGTAAGATTAGCTTAGGTTAAGGTCTTTTAACACTCCTGTTGTCATGCCTAATCAAAAGATACACTCACATGCCAAAAGTCATGGGATAGCATCTAATAACGTGGACCTCCTCTAACCTGGTGAACTGCCACAGTGCGATGTTGCATTGATTCCACAAGTCGGTGGAAGACATCTGAAGACATTGACAACCATTCCGACTGGAGAGCTTCCCACAGTTGCCCATTATGGAACCACCATCAGCTTGCACAGTGCGTGCTTGACAACTTGGCATTCATGGCCTTCATGGGGTCTGCACCACACTTTACCCCTACCATCAGCTTGCATCAGCTGGAATTGAGACTCGTCAGACCAGGTGACACGTTCCAGTTGTCAAGTGTCCAGTCAATGTGTTCATGTGCCCAGGAGAGACATTGCTGACGATGTCTTGTTGTTAGCAAGGGCACCCTTGTGGGTATTCTGCTTCCATATCCCATGGATACCAGATTTCATTGCACAGTTCGCATCGATACAGCTCTATTATCACCCTGGTTAAAATCTGATGTCATCTGGCATAGTCTCAGTTGCCTGTTAGCGGTGACCATCCTACTCAAACCCAGTTGAAGTTTATTGAGAAGGTGTGCCGACCACTGCGTTGTCTATGGTGGGAGGTAATGCCATCAAGTTGGTACTCTGGTAGACTTTTGAAACTGTAGACTGTGGGATGTTGCATTTTTGAGCCACCTCCAATATTGTATGACCCATATGTGGTGCTCCACGTATCAGGCCACGTTTGAACTCTGATAGCTCTCGTCATGTAGCCATTGTCACACTGATCACCTCACCCCTTCCTCATGACAATGTAGCTAAACTTGCTGACACTGATTTGCATATTTATACTGTTTGCACATGATGCTACTGCCACTTGAAAAATAGCCCACTACTATCCCATGACTTTTGGCATGTGAGTGTAGATATATGCCTAACCTATGCACAACCAAAGTGTCCATTATGACAACCAAAAAATTGAGAGTAAAACCATGGAATGGAAATTCAGACCACATATACCATGCTCAACTTGGGAACGTAATTGTTAGATGTCTTCATTTTTAATTGCTTGCAGTTGGAGATTAAGCTTATCAGGCTGTAATGAAAGTAACCAGAAAAAAAATATGACCGAGACATAAGTATTATTCAAGCTTCATAGACAATTTTGTCTAATCATTCTGGCATTCATCATTTATAGTTAGGACTACGTTCCATTGACAATGAGTTTATACAAAGATCCTTAAATAACCAGAAATTGCCCCACCCACAAGGAGTTATCCGAATGAGCCAAAAGTAGGTATACAGCAAGAGATACATCTGAACACACCTTTATTACGTTATGGAGTCAAGACGTGCACTCGTTTGTACAGGGTGTTCCAATGGAAAGGGGCATCAGTAGGTTGTGGCACCACCTCTAGCGGCGATGCATTGTTCCAGCCGCAGGTGTAGATGATCATACACGTGGCGAATGTCATCTTGGGGTACGTCTGCCCAGCCTGGTGAACCTGCTGTGTCAGTTCATTGAGATTCGTAAACGACGTCCCACCATGTCCCCACGTGCTCAATTGGCGATAGGTTTGGGGACCTCGTGGGCCATGGCAGGCAGTTGACATCATGCAGACATGCCATGCTCATGTTTGCCATGTGCGTTCTGGCATTATCCTGCTGAAAGACTGTGCCAGGTATGGTGTGCAGAAAGGGCAGTAATACAGGCTGCAGAATCTGTGACGTACCATGCTGCTGTCAGGGTGCCTTGAATGGTGACTAAAGGTGTTTTGGTATCGTAGCCCAGATCATGATCTCAGCTGTTGGTCCACGATGGCGATGCCGGATGCATTGTTCATTGGCACGTTCCAATGGTCTGCGTCACTCCCATCTGCGTCTGTCGTCAGGGTGATGGTTCTGTCTGCTAGCGCTGTTCGCAGTATCCGCCTATCGGTACGAGCTGACGTGCTTCTCCGGGCTCCAGAACCTGGTCTTCTGGCATTTGTGCCTTCCTCTCGCCATTGCCTCCAACATCGGCCTACCGTCCGTGCATCCCGCGACGCATGGACAGCAATCCCTCTGGTTTGACCATCCAGCCTCAGAGAGGCCAATAATCCGACTTCGTTCAAAGTTTGTTAATTGCATGAACGGTTGTCGTTGTCGTCGTCGTGGCACTGAGACCATTGTGCGGATTACAGTACTGTACGTTCACGAGGCAGTTGCTTCCTCCCTGTTGCATGGAACATCTTGCACAAGTGTCAACTGATAAGCCTATACAGGCACTCAGACACCCTGTATCAACCCAAATGGTCATGTCCCGTGAGCATGCATCTAATCGTTTACTTGTCGGAGGTAGACGAACCCCCCACTAAATATGGATAAGGTCGGATAACTTTTGTTGGTGGGGCAGTTTCATTGGAAAGCAGTGTATGTTTCAGCAAATACACTGAACGACCAATTTATTACAGAGACATCTTACGGAAAATGGATCAGCCTTCCAGTGACACCCAAGCAAGAAACAGGCTGAAGCAGTGTATAAAAAAGATGCATTGGATCATAAGTGAAAGTCAGCAGCAGAAGTGGACTGAATATGGGTAAATCCAAGGATTTGACCGACTTTGAACGAGGCATGATCATTGGAGCTCGATGGATGCAGTTGAGCATTTCACAAACCGCGAACCTCCTCGGTTTTCCCGTGCAAGTGTCAAGGGCAATCCGTGAATGGCAGTTACGCCAAAAAACGACCTCCAACAAACACAACTCTGGACGAAACAGGGCCGTGGATGAACGAGGCCAACAGCGACTGGCACGAATCATCCACAGCAACAGAATGGGAACAGCCCAACAAATTGCAGTGCAGTTCAATGAGGGAGCATCCCAACCCATTTCAGAGCACACGGTGCAGTGCACCTTGTACCGAGCTGGGTTTAACAACAGGCGGCCAGTGTGGGTACTGTCGTTATCACCGCAAAATAGGAAAGCGTGTCTGCTATGGGCACATAGGGATCGCCACTGGGCATAGGATGAGTTAAAGAAGGTCGCCTGGTCCGACAAATTGTTGTTCCTACTTCATCATGCGGATCTGACGCAGACAACACGAGGCCATGGACCCATCCTGTCAGCAGACAACCGTACAGGCGGGTGGAGGAGGAGTGCTTGTCTGGGGTGTCTTCTCTTGGGACACACTGGGTCATCTGATAGCCGTAGACACATCCCTGAATGCGACACACTGCCTGAACATTGTTGCTGATTAGGTGCACCCGTTCATGATGACTGTGTTCCGTGGTGGTGACAGACAGTTTCAGCAGGACAATGCTCCCTGTCACTGTGCTCAAAAGGTCTTGGACTGGTTCGAGGAACATGACGCGGACTTCCACCTGCTTCAGTGGCCAACTCGGTCGCCTGATCTCAACCCGATCGAGCATTTATGGGATGAAATGGAGAGAACCATCTGACGCCTTCCCACATTACCGTCCAACCTGCACCAATTACAGGACGCTGCTATTCCTCTGCAACGGTTTCAACACCTGTGTAAATCCATGCCAGCACGTATGGTGTCTTCTTGCTGCTAAAGGAGGCCCAACACTCTATTAAAGGGGCGTCTCTAATGAATTGGTCGTTCAGTGTATATACCCAAAAAAACGGGAACTTTTTAACAATCCAATAAAACCAAGGGTGATGAAAGAAAAACATTTTATCCATAGGAATTGAAACCTGTATAATTGCCATTTACGAAAAATTAATGGAATTTATCATTTTTTGTGCCGTCATCCTGTACGAATGCGTTCTTGAAATCTGCTGTGGAGATTCCTCACTGACCCCTGCAACATCTCAGCTGGGTTACTGTGAATTTCATCCTGAATTCTCCGTTTTAACTCTTCCAGAGTTCGTGGTCGAATCATGTACACTTTACTCTTGAGATAGCCCCACAAGAAAAAATCACAAACAAACAAATCTGGCAATCTAGGGGGCCAGGGAACATTACCGAATCTTGAGATCACACGGTTAAAAAATTTTTATGGCTAACGATGCTGTTGCCTGTTCCACTGACCCATGGTTACTAAAATGGCAAAGTGTTTACTTTCTCAAGGTCACTGTCCCACAGTGCTGCCACCTGCTCGAGGCTGCCACTACGCATTTCAAAAATTCCTGTTTTTTTGGTAACCCTGTATTACAAAGCATCAATGTAATTACATTATTATTTTTCATGTAGTCCTCTGCCCCCTTGTTCATTATACCTATGCAATTGATTGACAAAGGTAGTGATTCCATAGGGAAAAAATTTTTTTGAATGCATGCATAAGCCCTCATGCGCTGCCGACTGAACTTTCTTGTCATTCTGGAATCTCGATCCACTTAGTGCATCTTTTTGTGAGCTGAAGATTTGCAAATCTGAAGGTGTGAGATTGGTCGAATATGGAGGGTGGATTAAGCGCTTGAACTGTAGGTCCTCCATTGTAAACAGTGTGACACTGGCAATGTGTGGTCTCACATTGTCATGGAGCAAAAGTATGCTTGCACTCAAAAAATTCTTGACAACATTCAACTGCCACAATTTGGAGCATTTTTGTAACGGTTGCACTATTTTGTGTAACCATTCCCCAGCACCTCTTGTGCAAGCATGCAAGCCAGCCCCAGCTATGAATAGCTTAAGAATCCCCGGCAAAATAATAAACTTATTACATTACTAACGTGGTTGCATTTTAGATTTTTTTTATAGTATAGTAGAACTCCAATTATCCGGGTTGCTCTGAGGAGAGAGAGAGAGAGAGAGAAATATGCTAACAAAATCTTCCCTCGAACAATAGACAGTTTGCAATTTTTCGTACGAAAATCAGAAAAATACGAAAATGAAAAATTAATGTGACATTTAAAAATTTTTTGTTTTCGTCTATCCACTTTTGTAACATAATTTTTCAAAATATTCATAGGAAATTTTGTGTGCAATTTGTGTATGATGAAACGAGTATGCATTTATCTGCGCATTAGCTAATCGATTGATAATGGACGTCAAACTCTAGGTCCGTTGAAAAAAACAGCTGGAACGCATTTTGACAGTCTCAGTCTCGCTTTGTCCGTCACTGTCCGTGTATATTCAGGGGTTGTGCTGATTTGTTGCTACAGTATTACGCTCCTTCTTCCTTTGTTTACTGTGCAGTATGAATTCTAAAAGGAAGTGTGTTATTTTAACATTGTCAGACAAAATGAAAATTATTAAACATTTAGACAAAGAAGTGACTGGTAAGCGATTAGCTGAGTGAATTTAATATTTTAATTCGTTACATTGTGTGTTGCTGTGCACTGCTATCGCAATTACAGTGGTCCCTCCGCAAGTCAGGAAATTCCAGAAGACTACAATTTTTTCATGAAATCCAAGATAGTGGACAATGATTTCCGGTCGGGGATTTCTGCACAAATGCGTAATTTGTAACGATAGAATGGGAACGTCAATAATTTCTGACATTAAAAAAAAAAATGGTCTTCAGTTTTAAACTTTGTGTCTGTCCTCAAGGGTGAAGATGGGAGTTTGTCGAGAAAAGCTCTGAAAAGGGCAAAAAACAAAGAATTGGAAGAGGTTGTATTCAAGTGGCTTTTGCACCAGCGAGCACTGGAAAGCCCTCTTTCTGGACCAATCATTTGCGAAAAGGCTAAACTTTTGGCCAACAAAAACGTGAATGGTTTGTCTTCCTTTAAGGCGAGGAATGGGTGGCTATGAAATTTTAAGGCGTACATGGCATCTGTGAGTTAGATTTAAGTGGTGAGATGTTATCAGCAGACTCAAAAACAGCAGAAAACTTTATTGAAAAGTTCAAAATTGTAACAAAATCTTATGACGCCAAATTTTTATATAATATACAGATAAAACGGGCCTTATTTTGGAAGGATTTGCCTAGCTTTAGCTTCTTAAAGGGAATCTAGTGCTCCTGGTGATAAGGCTGTAACCCTGCTAAATTGTGCTAACTCTACAGGAAACCACAAAAAGTTATAGGCAAATCCAAAAACTCCAGGGCTTTAAAAATGTGAAAAAAAAACTTCTCTTTTGCAAGCAACAAAGGCCTGCTGCTGCTCTGTTTACCGAATGGTACGATGAAGTTTTCATACCAGAAGTAATAAAACATCAAATGGCTATAGGAAAAGAAAGCGAACAGCGTCCTTAACCTCCTCATCATTGGCGAATCGTTGACCTTTCAGTGCCTTCTTTAAAGGACCAAACATGAAAAACACATGATGAGAGGTCCAGGCTATAAGGAGGGTGTGGCAGAACTTGCCACCGCATTTTGGTTTTTGCTTCCTGCACCAGTCTCACAACATGTCGCCTAGCATTGTCCTGGGGAGGATCACCCCATCACTGAGCTACCAGGACGCTTGTTTTTCACCGTTTGGTGCAAGTTCTGCAGTGTCTTGGTGAATGCGATAGCATTAATACGGGTTTTGGATTCCATAAACTCCAAAAGCAGAGGACCGTCGAAATCAAAGAAACATTTAAACCTTCCCGGCCGGACTTTGCGACTTGAATTTTTTGGGCCATGGTGACGATGGATGCTTCCACTGATCCCAGATTTGTTGCATTGTGGATACCTTCCCAGAGGGTTCAATGATGGCACCAGGTCTCATCTACCATGATAATCTTCTTCAAAAACGCTTCCCCCTCATGACTGTAACATTCCAGATGATTCAAACAGCAGCCGAAGCGCAGCCCTTTTTGCTCTTCCGTGAGCATTCGGGATACCCACTGACAGCCGACCTTATCATATCCCAGGCTTTTCATTATGCGGAACCAATACTGTCGTTGTGATCCTTCACAAGTGATTGTATGCTGATCCACCTGTCCTCACGAATTGACTTAACCATGTCTGTCTTCAATTGATCGGTGATGACCACGTTTGCTTGGTCTGGATGTGGTTTATCAGCCGTTTCCAAGCGACCATCATGAACATTTTGGCCCAACGCACCATAGTTGCTTTCGAAACACATGCTTCTCCATAAACATTCAACATCCGAGCATGAATGTCAACTGGTGGGATGTCCTCAGCTGTCAGAAACATTATCACCGCTCATTAGTCAGTTTTGGACGGAAATTTAATAGGAAGGTCCATTGTAACACAAACGAAATACAAGCATAAGCCTAATGTAACTTTCCACAGCAGTGCTTATGAGAACAAGCAGACGATATGTCAACAATCACCAGTTTGCCTCGTGTCTGCACACTCAGGTGCTTGTGCGCAACAGTCCGAATCACTTTCATTTGAACATGCCTTATACTTTTCCGGTTATTTATTGAATGAGCCTTTGTATGTTCCAAAACGATAAAAATCCAGCGAATGGGACATGAAGAATTCGTCTAGTTAGCATTTTACTTCATTATCTTTAGTCAGCTATTTCCACCAAGAAAATTGACATAGACCAGAACAAATTAAATTTTGATGGAGCCATATCCAGTGAATAAGGAAAGTTGCTAATTCAGAGTGTGCAGTTTTTCCTGGGAGCTTAAGGCAACATGTGGTCGAGCATTATCTTGGTACTTGCTGATTAAACAGTGCTGGGTGCTTGATTTTCAGTGCGTAATGTAATCGGTCCAACTGCTTGATGTTTAGGTAGTTTAGTGGTAAAAGTTCATAGTGGATTACACTGTGACATCTCATCAACAAGTCAGCATAATCTTGCTTGTGTATGAAGTCAAAATCAAAACAATTTGGAAAAAATTGCAATAGAACAACTGCAAATACAGTAATGATGCTTTTCATTAACATCGTTATCTTAATGAATTACCACGCATTCTCAACTGGATTTAATTGCATTAATATTTCATTTAATAGAGGCTTATCAACAGTCTGTGGGGGCTGTCTAGATTTCATCCATGCTGTTTTCGTGTAACATTCATGAACATGACCTACTTTTCATCTCGACAACTCCGGAATTCCTCTCCGACGGGTTCACCCAACTAGTCACGCGTTGGCGCAATGCGTGGAAAGGGATGGGGACTATGTCGAAAAGTGAATAGTGCATTACATAGAGGACAAATGTGAGTATAAGATACAAAAAGAATTTTGAAAATTGGTTAACAAATTAAAAATTACAGCCATTGAGACCTTATTTATCAATCGCCCCTTGTACTTTACCAGTTATTTATTGAATGAGGCTTGTATTAATGGTAGAAATGAACTTTACCTATTTTCCCTAAAAAAAACTGCTGAAAGCTATTTTACAGGCGACAGATGAAAGAACATAATCACCTTGGATGAGACTTGGGTCTATTTATTGAGAGATGGCAAGATTCCGGCAATGTTTCATTGACAACAGGGTGTTAAAGGCTTGATCTGACAAGGTACATCAATGCAAGAAGAGTTTTCCAAAAGGATTCATGTTGGTTGATGGGTACAGCTGCAATGGAGGTCTGATCATAAAGCAAAGATAAATGCTGTCTACTTTCTGGTTATATGGCCCTAGATGCGACTTTGAAGAAAGCAGAAAGTAAAGTGGGTTCTCAGTTTGCTTTCTATAACTGTTTATAATTCATTGTTTCGTTTCATTTTGTTATTACAGTTATATGTATCATTAAAATTTTTATCTCGTAGCCATTTATCCCCATTGCACTTGCCGGTCGGGTGGCCGAGAGGGCTAGGGTGTAGGCTTTCTAGTTCTCCAGTCCACCTGGCCGTGGGTTCGAATCCCGCCATGGGCGTGGATGTTTGTGTTTGTCCCGGGTTGTGTATAGATATAACTTGTGTAAAAGGTGCAAATATAACGACCATAGTAGTCGACGCCAAATTTCTAGAACCCCCCCCCCCCCATGGCACTTATTGCCCACATTAAACCACATTTGGAGATAAAGATGTCCCCAGTGTACACTGAAGTGCCAAAAGTCATTGGATACCTGTTCAGTATCATGTACGACCTCCTTCAAAGTGCAGGAAATCAACATGGCATATACTTTACCAGTCAACAGAAAACCTCTGAAGAGAAGTTCAGGCATGCAGTCTAGATAACTGCCTGTAATTGCGAGAGGTGCAGGTGCAGGCTCTACGGCATGAATGGATCATTCGATGATATCCCAAAAGCGTTTGATAGGGTTCATGTCTGGCAATCTACGCTGGTGGCCAAAAGTTTGGACCAACCAGGAAAATCAAGACAAAATAAATTTATACTAAAAATATTTTACACCTACTACTCTAAGTAAATATGAAATAATATTCAGGTATGAAACAAATTTATTTTTGCGTCGTTGCTTTTTTATTACCTTAAATCAAAATAAGACTGGCCAAAAGTTTGGACCAACATCACAAACATGCAAATAATTTGCATACCATAAATACTGTATTTAGCGCCGGACCTGAAATACCGGCCCGCCTGCATTAAGCGCCTGGGAGTCCGTTGCATTTTTGCAAATAAGCGCCGGACCTTCAGTAACCGCCCGGGCGCTTATTTAAGTTCATTTCGTGGATTTTTCTTCTCTTGCTGCTTTCTCAAGGGAATGTTTGCTCTCCCAAATGCCACTGCTAAACTGGAAATTAGATACCAGCATGATTGTTTTCCAATTTCTTGCTTTTAATTTTGGATTCAGTCAAGCAACATAGCTGATAAAAAATGAAAACTTCACAGTTATAGCATCAATTTTAATCTCGCAACAGTAAAGTAGGCTGAAAACCATTTTGCAGAGGCTACAGTCAAACAGTTTAGCATTGATCCTAACGGGAATGGAAAACACAGCAGGATACTTTAGAAAAGATGAAGAAGGGCGAGAATTTTGCATAATAGTATCCATCACAGTTGTGCAGAATTTTATAAGCGCCAGACCTGTAATACCGGCCCGCCTGCATTAAGCGCCTGGGGGTTCGCTGAATTTTTGCAAATAAGCGCCCGGGCGCTTAATACAGTATTTACGGTATTACAAGTCACCATGTTGTGTGGTGAGCACTAAAACATATTATGTATTGTACAATGTTAACTGAAGGCCAACGAGAGCGAATTAGAAATTTTAACAAGCAATTTACAAACTTCAAAAAAGTTGCTGAAATCTCCCGTGTGAGCTGCAAATCTTTATCAGAATTGTTAAAAATGTTAATTGGAAAATAGGACGACCTTGTGCACTGAAGCAAAGAGACAAATCAAGAATTAAGAGACATGTTAGACATGATATTACATCTGGGCATGTAGTCAACACCACACAAGTCAAACTTTATCTGCAACTTGCTGCCTCAAGAAGAACAATTCGCAGTGAACTACATGTTCAGAACTTTGCCTATGAAATTATACCCAAAAAGTTGCCACTAACTCAGAAACACATGCAGGAGAGACTGGAGTTTGCTAAGACACATCTGCGTGAAAACACAGACTTCCAATTGGTTGTGTTTTCTGATGAAAAATGAATCAGTTTGGATGGTGCTGATAATATAGCTTCGTATGAAGAGCATCGTGATAAGGAAACACTTGTTCCACTGCGAATTAAGCGGCAAATGGGTGGTAGTGGAGTGATGATTCTGGGTGCCATTGGAAGCAACGGAAAGTTGAAGATTCACATTATAGATGGACATTGCACAAAAGCTCAATATAAAGATGATCTTCACAATGTGTAATCCCTTTGTGCAAAGTCTATTTCAAGCAAAAACTATGGATTTAGCAGCAGGACAGTCCTGCAATCTAACTGCACGAGTTGTGAAAGCCTATTTTGAGAGCAACTACATTTCCACTTTTGCTTGGACTGCTCGAAATCGAGATCTCAATATTATTGAGAATGTGCGGCATCTCACGGAACAAAAAATTTACCAAAACACTCTGTACAAATCTCGAGAACAACTAATAGTAGCCATTCAGAAAGCTGTTAAGCCAACTGTTATTAAAAGCTTATTTAATTCTATTTCAGGTCGTTTGTCAAATATTGTAGAGTCAAAATGATCTCAAATACCAAAATAATTCATTAGTTAATGATGTAATAATTTTTTCCCTTTGTTATACAATGTGGTCCAAACTTTTGGTCAGTCTTATTTTGATTTTAGGTAATAAGAAACCAACAACGCAGAAATAAATTTGTTTCTTCCCTGAATATT
>JAHWFO010095820.1:0-10183 GCA_023313115.1 Rhysida immarginata | reverse complement strand
GACTTTTTATTATTTCATTTACTTCACCAGTTATCTTTTCTATGCATATTTCCAAGACTAGCGCCGCTTTCTTTAAAGGTAGATGCTTGTAGACTCTTCATTTGGCTCGATATAACGGTCTCGTTTTGGGCGTTTGGCTGCCATCTCTCTGGCTCTGACTTGTTTGTTGCTACGACAACTTGCACATTTCCATGATTCTTTTTTCTGTTGTGCCATACCTCGCCACGTTGATTCTGCCAATGAACACCCATAGTGCATACCAGTTTTAAAAATTGAACATATAGGGTATTCTCCATAGGGTATTCCCCATAGGGTAGGGACTTGAGACAGCGTGGACAATTTTCAGACATAAAAATTATAGTAACAGATACTAATGTGTGTGCAGAAAATGTATATCGTGGGGGGTCTTTACTATTCGATGTGGGTAAAGAAGCGTACGAATTATTGCTAAGTGGTAACATGTGATATACAGGGTATTTCAAAATTATGTACAATAAATTTAGTGACATATTCTTCAGGTCAAAAGAAGACGAAAATGTTCTATAGCATTTTGTCTGGAAACGATTTATTTACGCGATACAGCCAACTAAACCCGTGGCTCCAAATTGCAGGAATTGTTCAAAGTGCCCGCCACCAGCTCGCACGCACGCTTCGGCTCGTTGCATGAGCGACTGTCTGATGTCATGGAAGAGTTCGTCGCCAGCATTACGAACGGTATGGCATACATTTTCAATTCGTTGTCGCAGATCCATAATGTTAGGAACTTCTGTGCTGTAGACGATCGTTTTCACATGACCCCACAGAAAAAAGTCCAAGGGATTAATGTCGGGTGATCTTGCAGGCCAGGCAACCGGTCCACCTCGACCTATCCACCGATTCGTGTATACAGCATTAAGGTGTGCTCGCACAACATGGCTGAAATGTGCTGGAGCGCCATCATGCATGAACCACATGTTAGATCTTATCAAAAGAGGAACATCTTCCAGTAATTCTGGCAATGCGTTCTGCAGAAACAAAAGATACGTTCGCGGCAACACATAAGGGCCAATTAAGTTATTTCCGACAATTCCACACCAAATGTTCACGGAGAAACGCTCTTGATGCGCTCGAGCTCTGTTAACATACGGGTTAGCATCTACCCAATGGTGCTGGTTGTGAGAATTTACGATTCCTGTCCAGGTGAAGGTTGCTTCGTCCGTGAAAAGTATCTGGCTGAGACAACTAGGGTCTGCAGCATGACGACGTTGTATCCATTGGCAAAATCGTTGTCGGTGTGGATAGTCCGTTGGGTTCAGTGCCTGAACCAGTTGCAGGTGGTATGGATGCAAAAGCTGACGGTGAAGAATGCGCCAAGCAGATGAGTGCGGAATGTGTACCATGGAAGAAATATGACGGGTACTTGTCTGTGGTTCATCATGTATGATGTCAATTATCACATCCTCCTCATCCGGAGAATGTGCTACAGGCCGCCCTTGTCCTGTTTGACGGCCAAAGGAACCACGCTCCCTCAAATGTCTGTCGACAGATACAAATGTTCGGTTATTTGGCAAACGTCTATTCGAAAAGCGTTCTTGGTAGAGTCTTCTTGCTTCCACAGCATTTCCGTCCGCAAGACCATACATTAGGTGCATGTCAGTGTATTCTGCACTGGAATACGTGTACATGACTTTTTTTTTTACGTAAATCGTAATGCGTATGTCAACGTTCTGAAATTGATATTCCTAGTGCATGTACAGTAGTGAAACTACAGTAATGGAAACAACCGTACACAACTAATGGAACAACCCTGAAGTAGGTTTAAATGCAACAAACCACTCAAACTAGTTTGGGTCGAAACGCTGGAAATGCTAAAATATCGTCCGCTAACTACCGTTCTTCCCTACTGTATGATATTGGATTACCCGCAAACAAATCGTTTCCAGACAAAGTGCTATAGAACATTTTCGTCTTCTTTTGACCTGAAGAATATGTCACTAAATTTATTGTACATAATTTTGAAACACCCTGTATTTGATGTTTTGAATTACAAGGAGAATCTCGTTGTAACGGGACAGCGGACGTTCATATAGAATATCTGAGCGAACACATTCACTCATTTGACACACATGTGACACAGTTTATAACATTTAACTTTACATTATACAGTCTTATAGCACACATTTCGCCATCTTGGCTACCCTGTTATTTCAGCCTAACGTACTTCTTGATTTTCCATCCTATGACGTCATCACTGAATTACTCTTCCGAAGCCGGCAAACTGTAAGATAAAGAACCCGCCTCTGGTAATTGACAATTTCTGTAGAAAAGCGTGGGGCCCAATTCCGTCCAATCTGTCCAGTCGGCAGTCGTAACACTTGCACAATTGCTTCGACAGGACCTGGACGCTAGGAACAATGTATCCCAGAATCATATGTAGCATCTGTTTGTCCGTATGCATGCATACTCCTGTAGGGTGTACGGTATTATAAAATATTCTGTTGGGAATTGTAGGAACCCTATATTAGCATTCTGTGCACGTATCATATTGAAATTCAAATTATTTGTTGTATGCTAACCGTACTATGCTCTTGTGCAACTTCTTAAAATTGATCCACTCGTTGTGTGTGGAGCCAATCCTCTGTGCCAGCAGTGTATTAACGCTTTTATAAATGGAAACATATGGTTTATTATTATTATTAGGACCGATAGGTACTTATGTTTTCACAATGTGCGTCCGTCCGTCCGTCCGTCTGTCCGTTGGTGCTCTAGCTTTCGAACGCTTCCGAATTTTCGACTTCCGTTTTCGCAATTCGACAACTTAGGGAAATCGGAAGACTGAGTTCGTTGATGGAAAAAATCGGTGAACTATTTCCGGTTCAAAAGGTCAAAAATAATATAGGGGACCACGTTTTTCACTATATAATTCCATGTATAAATGGCCTGTGCATTGCCAGATGCTGTTCTCCCTTTAGGATTCTATAGCTAAATAAGAGAAAAGGCTTGTGAATTAAGTGAAGACACGTGATCGTCTTCCTTGATGGACAATAGCAGTCAGAACTGGTTCAAGGGTATGTGGTTAAGTGGTACAATTATGGTCCATTGGAAATTTTCAATGCTAAGATATGGCATGTATTATATCAAACAGCTTGAAATAACATGTCATGATTGAATATTAACGTAAAATTAACGATAGTCGAAATAGGTTCAATGGTATGTGGTTTCATAGAACCAGTATGGTTCAGAGGAAACTTTCAAAACTCAGATTTGGCATGTATATATAAAAAAACTTGGAATGATGTGTCATGCTTGAATATCACATAAAATGAATGATAGTCAAAATCGGTTCAAAGGTACCTGCTTTTCATGGATCCATTATGGTTCATTGGAACTTTCAATGTTAAAATATGGCATGTAATATATCAAACGACTTGGAATGATGTGCATTAATTAATATAACGTAAAATTATTAATACTCGAAATCGATTCAAAGGTACTTGCTTTTCGTGGACCCATGATGGTTCCTTAGAACTTTCAATGCTGAAATATGGCATGTAATATATCAAACGACTTAAAATGATGTGCCATGAATGAATTTTAACATATAATTATTAATAGTCGAAATCGGTTCAAAGGTACCTGCTTTTCGTAGACCAGTTATGGTTCACTGGAACATCCAATGCTAAAATATGGCATGTAATATATCAAACCGCTTGGAATGATGTGCCATGAATGAATTTAACGTAAAATTATTAATAGTCGAAATCGGTTCAAAGGTACCTGCTTTTCCTGGACCCATTATGGTTCGTTAGAACTTTCAATGCTGAAATATGGCATGTAATATACCAAACGACTTAGAATGATGTGCCATGAATGAATATAACATATAATTATTAATAGTCGAAATCGGTTCAAAGGTACCTGCTTTTCGTAGACCAATTAAGGTTCATTGGAACATCCAATGCTAAAATATGGCATGTAATATATCAAACGACTTGGAATGATGTGCCATGAATAAATATAACGTAAAATTAATGATAGTCGAAATTGGTTTCAAGGAACCTGGTTTAGTGGAACCATTATGGTTCATTGGAATTTTCAATGCTAAAATATGGCATAAAATATATCAAACAACTTGGAATGAAGTGTCATGAATGAATATAACGTAATATTAATGATAGTTAAAATTATTTCAAAAGTACGTGCTTTAATGGTATCATTATGGTCCATTAGAAACTTCCAATGTTAACATAGGGCGGTTTAAAAATATAGTTCAGCGAATGATTTAGTTTAACCTTTCGGTACTTGGTTATGTCATTCCTTAATGGTTTATTTCTCCAGAGCTCAGCTATACAGAACATGCCAACACGAACCGGGGAGAACTGTTAGAGGGCTATCCATTATGAACATTTAAAAAAATTTTTTTCGGTTTTTCTATATGAATTTTTACTGTTTTATTGTGTTAATTTTTACTGTATATTCCCATTCAGATATTGCAAACTTTCATCAAAAAAAGAGCCCATGAGATTATGACTGAAGAAATATCTCCAAGATTTCGTAAGACAATTGAAAAGGGATGTAAAATTCCGCGAACTGGGTTAAAGGGAAGTAAAATGGAAAAAGGAAGTCAAATTTCATCATTTATTTGATGGTTAAAGGGTAAGGACTATTCCCGATTTCGAGTCGGGGCTGCTTTGCCGATTCAGTTGCTATGTGGCTTCAATGAAGTCCATTTGGATATCTTGTAACAGCAAAGCGGTTCATATCCGCGATAGCTCTTACCAATAATATCATCCGATGTTATTGGTAAGAGCAGTGCCAGCGATAGGTATGGTCCCTGGTTCGAACCGAAGTCGCAGAATTTTATTTCCATTTTCAATTTGTCTTTTGGAGACTAACATCATGTAAATTCCGGTCGACTATAAACCCGAACTCGTATTGTGCTCTGTGATTGGTCGGGAGTTGTTCGGTTCTGACGTCACCTGCAAAATCCGCAGTCTTGTTGCATCATTATGTAGTTCCTCAGTAAACTAGAAGAAAGTAATTGTATTGTTCTTTTAAACAAAGCAATTGCTATTACAATGAAATCAATAGCGTATTTCATTCACGAAAATGCTTTTAATTACACTTATTTCAGTAAATTAATTTTGCACGTGCGCACTGAATTCACTCACACTTCCTGCGACCACGTGTTTGCTGATTCCTGCGAGCATTTCATATGTTTAATTTATTTTCGTTTTTTCCAGTTTTTTGAATTTATAAATTTATAGTTTAATATTAAAATAATACAAAATAACTGCCGTGCCGATATATCAGGATAGACATCGATATATCGGGAAGGGTTCAATTTTTTTGTTGTTTACTGCCCGAAGAAACCACGTGATTACAGCGACAGCTCACAGAGCACAATACGCGGTCAGAGTTAAAGTCGCTCGGACTTTAGTAATGTAGAAAAATGGGTTAAAAAGCCACCAACTGTCCAGATGGAGGACGGTAAATGGAGATAATAAGGAATTTATTGTTTATCGAGAGAGTGAGAATTTCGAAATTACTATTCGCGCAAGAAAAATCCGTCTTTAATTTTTAGTGTAATTGATTCGAAACATACATGATAATCCCGCCACCTTTTCTGATGGGACGATGAATCACAACGGAGGAGAAATTATTGAGAAACGGGATATCATAAGAAGATTTCGTGCAGGACCCCGTTATTGATATAATATGGGGAAGCAGCAAAGTGAAGTAAGGGAGGAGAACAATAATTGAGTGATTAGCTTGAAGCCTACGTATGTTTAGGCTGGAAAGGAAGAGAAAAGAAGAAGAAAGAGGAGAGAATTTAGTTTTCAATTCAGCATTAAAGACTAAAATAGATGTAGGATTAGTGTTAATCGTCACGAGAGTGGATATGAATGTGCAAAATAGGAGGTAAAAAAAATCTAGAGAACAAGTAAGAAGAATAGGAGAAAAATAGCGGACCTTAGAAAATACGATAAAATTGTTGTGAACGGGACAAAATTACGTAAAAATAACAAAAACTTTCATAGATCAAACAAATTATAGATAAGGCTACAACATAGACTGGCTAAGTGAACGGCTGGCGCTTAGTTGTTAGAGGTCGTGCGAATTCTTTAATAAAATGATTTTTCCGGTAGAGTCTTTAGAAAGAATTCTGCCGTCAAACCACCAAACCTTCCGAAGACCAAGCAGGGATCTGGCTTCTTTGAGGAGATGATAACGGGAGAACGTGAGATCCTCCTCTATACGAAACGACGTTCCAGGAAGCTTTAGTCGATTTTAGAGGATTAAGTCTTTGTCCATGGGAGACACAAATCGGAGAATTATAGGTCGAGATCAGGAAGAACGACGCGATCCAAACAGATCAGCTGCGGAAATTGAAGTTGTGTTGAGAGACACATCCAGGCGAGCGGAGAAGAGATCCAAGCATTTACTGGCGATGTCTTCTGATGATTTCTCCGCTAAGCCAAAGAGGCGGATCTTGCGTTGGGAGATTTCAAAAAACTGCTCATGCGATGGAATATTGACAGCTGGAACTGAAAATTTAAGGTCAGTGAGGGTCTTATCAATATTGTTAAGTCGGTCGTCAATTTCTTTGATCCGTGATTCGGTGGCAAGAATTTTGTTGAATAAATCAGAGATGAGTATTTACAGAGAGACAGTTGTTTAAAATTAGTCTCGAGAATTTTGTCTAATTAAGCCGCATTGGCAAAATACTCGGATATCCCCTTCTCGATTGCGTGCTGAATGGACTCGTCTAGTTGAGCTGCGGGAGTGGTCGATTGCGTTTGACGAGGGGGATTTCTTCGGTTAAATTATTTCTACTATTTAATTCTTAATTTTTAATAATCGGAATTAATAAGAAATAGTTATTATTCCCAGGAGATAATATTCATAAACTTATTGGCATGAAGTGTCTGGATAAAAAAATTATTTAGGATAGTTGCAGCCAGAGACAAATGAAAATAAGAGACTGGCAGTGACCTCCCCTCTAGTGGTGCCTTCGCGCCGCCATAACGGGATTGGCAAGAAACAGCTGATCGCCGTAGGCAATGCATGTGAATCAATCGCAAACATTTATTTTTTTCTAATATCTACCTAAGATATCTCGATGAATTTATTATGGAACCACCAGAAAAACTTGCTCTATTAAACAAAAAAATAATCATTTAAATCGGCCCATCTGATAAAAAGTTATTTTTAAACATAAATTAAAAAAAAATATAGTTTAAATGAAAAAGGAGGAAGATATTATATTAAACCAATTAACTAGGAAAAATTCTCCTCTATAAATTATAATTTTAAAGTAAATAAAATAAAATATACAGATTATATCAAATTACCTTTGATATGGAGTAAAATAATAACTCACCGGACCATATTAAGGTTACTTTCTCTTGTCTCTCTTCTTATTTCGATCTGTATCTTTTTTTTTTTTTTTTTTTTTTTTTTTTTTTTTTGTTTTTTTTTATAATTTATATTAAAAAGCAATTAATTTACGAAAGTTCTCCTTTATAAATTCCTTTATTTAAGGTAAATAAAATAAAATATACATATCAGCAATAATTTGGATTATAATTAATGAACTGTATATTTTATTTTAGTTTATTTACTTTAAAATTATAATTTATAAATGAGAATTTTCGTAAATTAATTGCTTTTTAATAAAAATATAAAGAAAAAAGCAAAAAACAGATAGATCGAAATGAGAACAGACAAGCGAAAGTAAACCTCCCCCCCCCCCTTTTAATATAACCCTCATTGTTGTTCTGGCGCGAATCTATTGTTTCATAATTTATGAAAGAAAAAACATGCCTGTCAGTTGTTGTGCATATAATTGCACAAATCGTTTTTTTAAAAGGATCCAATATTTCATTTCACAAGTAATCATGTGTATTAATAATATGTTAATAGTTTATTACAGTATGTGGATTAATAAACTGATTATTATCAGTGCTAATTATTTTATTCAACTGAGAATTATTTCTTCCTTTTTTTTTGTTAAAAAAAAATTGAGTACCTTTTAAAAGTATTTTAGGTTACCAGGTTTTCTTTTAATTTAAAATTTTAAAATCAATTAGCTAAAATTTGATAAATGATGTTAGGTTTGTTTATCAATAGTAAGAAACACTTTTAAATATCTTCCCAGTTTAAATGTTCTGACTTTATCAACATTCCATTATTGTCAGATAAACAAAAATTAAAATGACATTTTTTTTATTTTCTTAAAATAATTTTGTGACACAGCTTGTTAAATTTTTTAAAGTATAAACATCTAATTGATATTTCAATAAAGATAAGTATTGTGATAAACATTTTTATTGTGATGAATGCATTAAAAAAACAACTGTCACTCAATGAATGAGCACCAAGCTCGTATAACCAGGTATAATATTTGCACAATAGATTTCCAAAGGATGACATTCTTCGTAAAAAGTGGATACATCTTATTAGGAAGCCAAACTCTTATTCTTCAGTTTTCTTCATCTATGCTTTCACTTGTCTCTGGCTAAGCCTCCATTATTACAATAACGATAGCAGTTGCGCTCTTTTAAAAATTCGTAAGGCATTGAATCAGCTATTGAAAGTCATTAAAAGTATACGTTATCGTTAGTTAATGCAATAAAGTTTTTTAAAAAAAATCAGAAAACAGGTTACGCTTACTAATACCTCTTGAAGTCATCTACTAAAACAGCTGAAATAACATTGAGAACATACGCCACCTTACGTTTCTGCCATTCCCATAATGGAGATCGCTGCACTTCCGGTGGCACCAGTAGCGCTCAGCAAAATGAATAGGGCACTGCCAGTCTCTTACTTTCATTTGTCTCTGGTCCCATCCATCTTTTTTTCATCCATGCCGGAACTTAGCGGTGTCGCTGAAAACTCTTTTGCTGGCTTCACCTATGAGTCATTCCCAAAAGCGCTCCGTTATCAGACTTTTAATGTGTTTTTTGTGCGGTTCTGGCTTACTAGGGATAATCCTAGGACCCGTGCGCTCTCGATAGTTATGGCCACTAGCTAATCTGCCTTACCTGTGATATCCATCAGCTAGCCTCCGTATCTCTAGGAGGTGAAGGCTGTGAAGAAGAAGAAGAAGAAAACGGGCGTATCGTAATACGTTTGATATGAGCACAGTTTTTCGATTGCACGGTAATATGCCACCCTTTCGTTCCGTATGGAAACATAAGCACATAGTATAAGGATCTTAAGATGGGTGATTTTCTAAAATCCGACGAATCCGGCCATCTGTGTGCTGACGCGAAATAATATCACGATGTGCACTGACTCCACTGCTAGTTAAAACCACAGCAACGTCCTAAGTTGTCAGTAAATTGTTGGGTCGACGGTCATTAGGTTGAACGTTTGGGGTATTAAGCAATACAACAGCCAATTCCGAATAATCAGGTTCATTACAAGCTCCAATAGTCAGCGGGGATAACGCAGGATAATTCGTTTTAATACCAAAAATACCGTTGCAGGCGACTGATCATTTTGTGGAGATCGAACGTCGATAATTTCTCGTTCGACCAGCTTATGCAATAACAATTAAAAAGTCCCAGCTTATGCAATGGCAATTAACAAGTACTTAAACAACATTGGTATATACCTAGAGTAGATAAGATACTGATACCCAGCTGATACCTCGCCTTCGTTTTGCCTTGAAAAGCTCGACGGGCATCTCAGCTAGTTATCTACTATTCAAACTTTCAATACAGGTAAAGAGATAAATATCATATTTTGCCAGTAACTTCAATATCTCAAATGAAAATTGAGCTAAGGAAATAAGTAGAAAATGCTGGATGGACTATAGAGAGAAAGCACGGCCTCCTAGAAACTACTAGGCCTGAACATGACGTCAATAATGTATTGTTGAAACACTAAGATTGTGATGTTGAACTAACTTCTGTAATAGTACCACCATTTCGACGTAACAATGTTTTATCTTTTCCATGTTCAGGCCTGGTAGTTTCTAGAAGGCCGTGGAGAAAGCTTCTGCACTGAAACGTCATACATTATTACACCATCATAAGAAGGCAAATTTGGACTTATTATTGGTAGAAATACGATTATAAATGTTCTTCTTATGATGATATAACAATGTATGACGTTTCAGTGCGGAGCTTTCTCTCTAGTAGGTGTTACTCAGACCGTAAACATCGAGAGAGAAGGCCTCCGCAATGAAAGGTAA
>JAHWFO010095819.1:333690-351425 GCA_023313115.1 Rhysida immarginata | reverse complement strand
GGACAGACGTTAGAATAAAGGAGAGGAAACCACTAATCCACTAACCATGTGTGCTGTTCCAATAGCTGCATACGGTACACGACATTTTCTACGGCAGCTCGCAGCATTTCTGCATTAATTAGTCTGATATGTAACGTTATTTGATCCTTTAAGGTTGAGAGGTCAGGAATATGTGCTTGATACACAAGGCTTTTCAAACATCCCCATAACCAAAAATCACAAGGGTTGAGATTAGGCGACCTGGGTGGCCATACCATGGGAAATGCACGATTAATTATTCTGTTGTCTGAAAAACGTTCTCACAAGATCTGCTGCACCTGACGTCCGATGTGCGGTGGCGCACCATCCTGCATAAAAATGGTAGAATCCAGACAATCCTTTTCCTGCAATCGTGGTATCACAAAATTCTCAAGCATATCGGCATACTTGGCAGAACTGACGGAACAAGTCACCGGTCCACGGGGACGGATTTCTTCAAAAAAGTACGAGCCGATGATGAAGAAGCAGTAAAGCCGCACCATACTGTTAGTTTCGGTGAATGCATAGGAGTTGGCAGAAACACTTGTGGATTTGATGCAGCCCAAATACGGCAGTTGTGGGTATTGATATCACCATTCAAATAAAAATGTGCCTCATCACTCCATAAAATTTGCCATGGCCATGCGTCATCCACTTCCATACGTGCTAAAAATCTCAACGAAAAGTCAGTTCGGGTACGTTCATCTCCGGGAAGCAATTGTTGAACATGTGTGAGTTTATAGGGATAAAATGTCAATATCTTATACAATATTTTCCTCACCGTCGAATATGGGATATCTGTTTGGCGTGCTATTGCGTGTGCACTGCTTGTATCCTGCACAGTAGTCATCTCCTGTTCCACAACAGCAGTTGCAACTTCTTTAACGCGTTGCTGCCTGATTCGTTTGCGTCCCCGGCCTGGTTGTACTCCTAGAGTTCCGGTAGATTCAAATCGTTCAATCATTTTCCGTAAGTTAGGCAGAGGAAAATCGCTCATCGGTCCTCTTCGTAACGTTTTCAATCGCCGGAATTCACGAAGGGCAGCACTTGATTGTCGCTCTTCTGATAAAACAACTTGACTAATAACACTAAATAAATGGAGCCAGATACTGTGGACAGACGTTAGAATAAAGGAGAGGAAACCACTAATCCACTAACCACCTTATGTGGATTAGTGGTTTCCTCTCCTTTATTCTTGACTAATAACGCCCGGTCAGGCAGAGTAAGCGTCATCGTCAGGCCATTCGTTCGTGAATGATGGGAAATCCTCAGCCTTGCCTTTTATTGTCATGATTGCTCAACACGGAACGCGCTTATGCAAATGTATTCATTGTTTTCTTGAAATAAGCGCCCCTTATGACGACTTTTGGTACTATTTTTTATTTTATTATTATTATTTTTTTGCAGAAATCGAAACTGCATGTTCCACTAAGTATATACACCAAAATATACTGCATTTGGCCTAATAGAATTCCCGCTAGCGAGCTCTGAACACCTCATGTTATTTCTTGCCCACCCGGTAGATATTATGTAATTACTGCCTAGATTGGCCAAAATAAAGCCTACTATAGTCTGTTACAGAAAGTTAGGTTCGGCTGCGCAATTAGCAATTCAGAAGCGCTCATCTTGCTATGTCACAAGTTGTGATGGGTTCACCAAGCCCACCAAGTTCACCAACACAATGCACGCACCAGCAATATATATCTCATGACCAACAATGCAAGACAAAGTTTGTGCAATATAGATAAGTTTTAATTTGTAACAATGCATAGAATTCCTGTTGTTCGGGCTTTTTCTTAGAATTGATGGTTCTCGGAATTTAACATTTTCTTGAAAATCTTTAAAAATGAGCACTAACTGGCGATAATGGAGAGATACCAGACTATTGAAAAAGAGTAGAAAGGCGACAGAGGAAGCTGTCCGTTTACCCCGTGTGAAATTGATTTCTTTGTGACTGTGCTTGTGGGTGGGTTTGTTTCTTATACAAATCTACAGTTTAATCAGATCTTGATGAAATTTTGCACAATTGATCTTCAAAGCAAGAGGAAGATCACTTACCAACTGAGATTTCGAAAAAATAATAATTATCGATAATAAATCGATATTCATAATGATGGCAGGGCATATTAATAAGAGGTATTCATGACCAACAATGCAAGGCCAAGTTTGTGTAACAATAGGTTGATACCAACAATGGTATTAACACGCAATTCAGCAACACTACGCTCGGACCAGCAATAGATACCTCATGACCAACAATGCAAGGCAAAGTGTGTGCAACAATAGTCCCGTCATGTTCGCATCAACAATGGTATCAACACGCAATTCATGAGCATAAAATGATGATGCAATGACAGAAAGTTCTTTTCCAAGAATTATTAACAATGAACAGGAAATGAATTTAATAGACGATAGAGATAGGGCAGTCTCCTTCGATGAGGCAAAGGAGATAAACGTGTCTCCTTTCAGCTCCCTAACAAGCGTTCAGACGATTGGAGAAAGTGTATGAGTGTGTGTGTGTGTGTGTGTGTGTTTGTGCTTTTGGTACGTTTGAGCAGTGCATAACCTATTACAGCTTAATTCCGAATAAAGGAATACATCAACTCAGATCGTCAAACCAAAAAGCATACGATTCATCTGTGTTGTGCTATTCAATAATCGTTCGAAGGATCCGTATTAATTCATACCTATCGTAATGCCACTAAAGAAAAGAAAGAGCATTGGTCAGAGAAACCCTACAGCTAAAAGACAAAACACTATTCGGGCGTCAGAAACACCTGAACAACGGGAGCTTCGTCTGCAGCAGGAGCGTATGCGAGCTTCCACGTCAAGAGCAAGGGAAACTTCGGAGGAAAGAGAGCTGCGTGTACAACGAGTTCGACGTAGAACGGAAGAATTAAGGGTGGTGAATCGACATTCTGATTTAAAATTAGCGGCATTTAATTACAATTCTGAATACGATTACTGTAATCACCCTAAAGTCCAAATAGGAAGGATGGATGTCGTATATAACCATTGTCAGGCAAAGAAATATAAATGGGGCAAAGAATTGTGCAACCATGTGCAAGATAAAGGAACTTTTGTTTTGTCGATTAAATGATACAATAATTTTTAAAGAAATTACACCTAAGTCCATAAGACAAAATAAATAATTTACAAATTTCACTATAAAAAAAAAAACCTTTCCCAATTTCTCTTAACAGATCATTTGCTCCACCAGGAATATGTTGCGCTAATGGAAAAGTGAAGCTGCTGCCACTTTAAAGAGCCTCCAGAACCACTGTTATCTTACTTATATGGTAACACAGCAGATTCCAAACATTTCCTAAAAAATATAAGGGCATACAATTCAAGCTTCCAAATGACATCATTTGGCGCGTCATCAATAGTGAAAGAAGGTGGATTCATGTCTACTTTTAAGGTTCAGGGTCAAATTTACCACAAAGCTGGATCACTTCTTCCCCTTCCAGGTGAAAATCCAAAATTTCTTCAAGTTTACTTCATGGGCGATGAAATATTAGAGGCTGATCTACGATGTGCTAATATATCTGGCGTGCGACAAGACATCGTTTTAAGTCTGCAGAGACTATTTTATTCGCACAACTACCTGGTAAAAATGTTTAAAACAGCATTAGAAAGGATTCCTACAGACGAGTACAAAGTAATCATACGGGCAGACAAGAGGCCATCTGGTGGAACATGAACGGCGTTTTAACGAACCAACCATTAACGATGTAGCCATATTCATCGTCAGAGAAATTCTGTAGCTAAAATAGAAAAATCTATACGAGTATTGGCAACATCTGAACAACGGGAGTTTCGAATAAGAGCTTCTACGTCAAGGGCAAGGAAAGCTTGGGTCTAAAGTATCCAGTGATGTTCCCCGGTAGTGAAGATGAATATCATTTTAATCTGAGGCAAGTCAACAAGAGGTAAATAAAGTCCCTTGGTCTAGAATTCCTGTTTTTCGGATTTTTCGTAGAATAGATAGAATTCCTTCGCTCTGTGTTTCATTGATTGATTTCTTATTTAACCAATTTGGAGTTATAATATATCTTCTTGAGACTGTTCTGCTAATCTACATGTGTAATTATCCCGGGCAACGCCGGGTCCTCTGCTAGTTTTATGATATATATAAAGGTTTTTGGAATTTTATAAAGGTTTAATTTAGTGTGAAAACCCCTTTATAAAAAAATTTCATTTTAATTTTAATTTATTCAGCTCAGAATCTGAATTTATCTGGTGAATCCCAGATTGAATTGTTGCGTAGAAAGACTGATGAATTAGAGCAGCATTCACGAAGAAACAACCTTCGTTTCTTAGGAGTACCAGTTTCCCTTGGAAGATTTAGTTTCTATCATCATTGGAACATGTTCAACCGACCTGGACTCCAAGTTGGCTCCCCAAGATATTACTGATCTCCATCGTCTGGTAGGCGTAGTGGGAATCTCCCACGGCCTATATTGGTTCGATTTGCTTCACCTCAATGCGTGATTTGATTTGTAAAAACCGGTTGTCACGTGTCAATGTGAACAGAAAAGGAATCGATAGTTGATGAAATAAAGAATTAATTTTATTGGTAGGAAATAACTATAAATCAACGCAGTGGAAAAATCTTAACTGCAAAATCAGTTCTTCCTCAAGATGCACAAACTTTTACACGACGAGGGTTTCGTCTCCGACGATGTCTCTGAATGGTACTCTAAGGCCCGTTAGAGTAACTTTGCAAATAAAAAAAAATAAAATGAAATAGACGCATTACACAGTTCAGAGGCACAAAGAAGACGAAGCTGACTAACTTGAGCAGTCTATCAGGGGACACGCTAAACTTCTCGTTTGCTGCTCCTTGCTCAGGAGTACAATTGTTAAACGGGAGAAAAAAGAAGTAAATTCACTGACGGGATTGCTCCCACTCTTGCACTATGGGTGGAAAGCAGTAAAGAAGATGAGTACCAATAAGTCAAGATAGGGATAGCAGTCCAAGGACCGTAAATAGAGCAGATTAAACAAAATAGTCACTATTAAGTCTCCGGTACTGTTCTGTTCGTGGAAAAAGGGGAAGTTCAGTCACAAGAAAGAAAATGCTCACTATTTCACAGTAGGCGACGAGGACGAGTAGATTCGTAACGTGTAAGCAGGTGGCTCACGGAGAAGCCAGCGAAAAGGCGGAGTATTCCTCCCGTTCCTTGTTCATGGAACATGGTAAAAGAAAAAGGAAAAACTCCAGCCCAGACGCTGTCGACTCGGCTAACTCCAGTCGTCTCGGGGAACGCCGCTTCGAAGAGCCGGAATAGCTCGCCGTGTACGTGGCAGTGAAAGAAAGTGAGGTGACAAAACACTAACGCACGTACCTGGCGAGGTAATGGACTCGGCGACCCGTCGTTGACGATATGGCGTTCTCGGGCGTCGTCTGTAGATGATAATGCTGGCCGCTCGCCTCCTCGTTCAACGCTGTCGTGAGAGAATGGCTGCAGTAGCTGGCACAGGCATGTGGCAAGGGTACTTATCAGAGGTTGCACTCGGTGGGGACGTGCTTCGGCATCGTCGACCACTTCGGCTGCCGCTGAAACGGGCGGACGTGTAGATACCTCTTTCGTTGGTTCCTCGTTGCGGAACAAATCCTGGCGCCGATGAAGACGAGAGCTCGCTCGCTGTCGTTGTCGGCTCGCCTGAGGTTGGTGACGGCGAAAGTTCGTTCGTCGTCGGCGTCCGTCGCTTCCACGTGCTTCAGCATCGTCGACCACTTCGACTGCCGTTGAAACGGGCGGGCGTGTAGATACCTCTTTCGTTGGTTCCTCGTTGCGGAACAACTCCTGGCGCCGATGAAGACGAGAGCTCGCTCGCTGTCGGCTCGCCTGAGGTTGGTGACGGCGAAAGTTAGTTCCTCGTCGGCGTCCGTCGCTCTCCTCTGAACGGCTATTAACGGGCCGTTGCTTCTGGCATCGCTCGAACGTTGAACAAACGTGGCAAACGATCTTTTTCCGACGATTTTCTCTACGAGTCTCTGTCGTCTCCTTGCGTCGTTCGTTTTTCCCGCTCGCTCTCCTCTGACATCGATCGCCGTCGGCCAATCCTGATCCGAAACGTTGATCTCTCGGATTGTCGACCAATGAACTTCTTCCCCTATCGCCGTCTCGGAGAAGCGAACGTGAAGACGTCTTCGATCGACGATATTTGACACGTGACACCGGTATAAGTTGCGTTCATCTTTCGTGGTGATTCTGGATGACCTTACTGAAACTCGTTATAAGTTATTGCGAGAGGCCAGACGGAGACTGGGTCCTAAAAATGCTTGGTCGGCAGGTGGTAAAAGTTTCATTTCTGGCCCTAACGGCAGACCATTACTGATTCGTTCATCCGCTGATCTACAGAAGCATGATGCTGCTCCTGAACACTAATTTTACTTATTTTTTAATAGATACATTTGGTCTGTAGTTGTAAGTATTTTTAGCCTCTGTTTGTTCTCCCATTTTGAGTTTCCAATATGTATGAGTTTAAAAGATGAGCCAAAACTGTTAATTTTAAGCAATAGATAAATAACTGCTGTTTTGCCTGTATATTGATGCATGCACCTCTGCCCCTATTATAAACAATATATTTTAATTTGTTGTTATTGTATGGTGGTTTTGCTTTTATTTACATATTTCGTTTTTATAGTAGTTTTTCTTTACGTTTGACTGTGATGGTTGACTGTGATGATTTCTTGCCTCCGATTTCTTTAGATACCGCGAATTGTAAGATTACTAATTTACCTACTGTCAGTAGGTCTCTTTCGCTTTATTTTCTTAACATTCGGAGTGTGTCAGCTAATTTCGACCTGCTGCAAATTAATCTTAAATCTTTAATTATAAAATTTTGATAATTTTGGCCGAAATTTGGTGTCAGGATGCCTCTAGCATTCCCCCCTTATCGGGTTATCAGGCCTTTTCTATAAATAGGAGCAGTAGACGTGGTGGTGGGATATGCGTTTATGTTGAAAACACTTATAATAGCACAATCTTAAGCTCATGTTCTGAGACTACTCAGGATTATGAAGTTCTTTCATTATCACTCAGTCATAAGCGTACATTAACGGTATTTTATCGACCGCCATCAGGTAATTTCTCCTCTTTTTGTTATTATTTATCAACCCTGCTCCTCGATGTCCACCGATTAGGCTCCGATAATATTGTGATCGGCGATTTTAACATCGACGCTAGCAAGCCCTCCAAGTCTATTTTTGGATCCTTTAATAAGTTCAGGATTGTTGCAGGCTCATTTACGCATTATTCTAATTTCAGGGTTCCCACATTCTGGATAGTCAGGGAAATGAAACGTGGTCAGGGAAGAAGGGATATTTTCATGCATTTGTCAGGGAAATGAGACTCTTCCTGGGAAAAGTCAGGGAAATAGATTTTACTGGTGACATCTATACTTACATTTATATGTCCAGGAGGCAAAAATTATTGAACAAGCCTCTTAATACTGATACATGTACTAATACTAATTTTATATAATGTGACAACTAATAATAATAATAATAATAATAATAATAATAATAATAATAAAATTGTGTCTGAAAAGCTGTTGTAGAGACATGTTATTTAAAAAAAAAAATACGATTTGGTCAGGGAAATGAGACCATCGATGTAAGGGAAATGAGATACAGATTTTCTGTGAGAATCCTGTAATTTCCATCAGTCCCTTACATCCCTGGATAACTGTTATTCCTCCTTGGGTCCCCCTCTCTTTAGTTATTCGCTAAATTCTTGTATTAGTGACCATTTTCCTCTTTTGATTATATTTCAAGATAAACCTACTAGCAATGCCTTTTTTGGGCCTGTTTTTTTCTAGAATGTATACTAATAATCGGATTATAGCACTAAAATCCTTTTTAGAGTTGACTGACTGGAACTCCATCTTAGTTGATTGCAAGGATGCTGATAGTATATTTCGGCAATTTAGATCACAGCTTCAGATTGGGTGGGATCGGTATTTCACTCTAGTTAAGTCAAAGGTTACAGACGGTGATTCTTTGTCAGAACGTAGTCCTTGGATAACTTCGGAGATCTTAAGTTTGATTAAGAAAAAGAATGCTCTTTATTTAAAAACTCGCAAGAACCCCTCAGTGGTAGTGATTAAGAAATTCAAGGCGTTTTCTAATATTGTTAAGACTTCTGTTCGCCGAGCAAAGGCAAATTACTTTAATACGTTGTTTTTGGCACTTGCTTCTTCTAAAGACAAGTGGCAGGTATTGTGTAGACTATCTGTCGGCTGCCCTCCTTCTAGATATCCTTTTAATTCTGGACAGCAAATCTCCGCTTCTTCTGTAACTGATTTTTTAAAATGTTTTATTACCAGCTGAAGTGTCGGTTAGCAATGCTTCTGAAAGTAAAGGTACGGCCACACAGAATGCTACGCGATGGGCAAAATAGGGTGACCACACAGAGCGCTACGCGACGGATGCTATTTTCGCTCCGATTTGTATACAAGTCTGTTTATTTCATTGCTTATTTGAAGATTTACGTAAAGCAACAATGTTTATTACAATTAAAATTATGCCAAATGTTTTTTTTCTTTCATAGTATTTCGGAACTATATGCCAAATATTAAGATAAAGGAATAACTTGCTTTGATATTTGTTCCTGAAGTATAGTTTTGTTCCTGAAAAAAAAAATTTTCGAGTGATGGCGGACGGGATGACACCATTGGACAAGCAGCCTGATTCACATACAGTGGTTACACATCAAAGTTGGACTCACCTTTTAAATGAACTGAAAGGTATGATTAATGAACGTCTTGGGAACGGAAGAGGACAAAAAAATGTGGTTTACAAAGAGGCAATTATGCTTAAAGCTGAAGAATTGGCTGAGTCGATAAGGGCTTTAGAATCAACGAACGCTCTTACAACATCGAAAGTTTCAAGCGCCATCTCTGGACAACAATTCGAACTTAAGCATACGAATGAACAATGTATTCAGGTGGATGATGAAAAGACAATTCTGCCTAATGATCATCTAGAACTATTTCAGCAAATGGGTGTTTTAAACCAGTCGATGATGGAACTTATTGAGACAAATTTAGCTGGATTAGAAAAGAATCAATCAACCTCTTATTTAATGAAAAATAAATTCATCACTGCTATAGTTGATGGAGTTATGGCATCCACGCGCGAAGTACTGCAAGAAATTATGGAAAACATGATGAAGAAAACCAATGATCTTATCAGTGCAACTAATGATACGCTGAACAAATTTCTTTCCTCGCTGGTACCGACTCACTCGGAGGAAGCAGCAAATACAGCCAGCTCTAAGCAGATGACTATGACCTCTCCGGGAGTGGCTCTTGATACAAATCTGTCCCAAGCCATGAGTGAGGAATGGAGTCGGAGATTAATGAGCTCTGCAGAGATTGAAGCAGCGGATGTTGTTTCTATTAACCGGACAAAAGAGTTAACTGAAGTAGTGAAGCGTGACTGGGAGTGTTAGTAACCTCCCCCAAAGGAACAGTCCAAGAGTGTCAGTCAGGGAGTTATCCCACGGACTGGTCAGGACAGTTTGAATGGCAATGTTAAGGCTCCTGCAACAAAGCCTAAATCGATGAAAATGGAACAGCGTTGGGTGTGGGCTCTTGGTCTATACCAGTCAAGAGTCGCAGGACTATACGGTTGAGACTTGGGAATATAGATGATGAATGCAATTGTGCTAAGTTGGCTCAACTTCTTAGAGAACACAACTTGAATGTCACTGAATGTGGGAGGTGGACCACACGACATGGTTCAGTCTCCCCGTATGTTTTTGTGAGACTCACGGATACTACATTAGAAGATGGCCTTAATGAGAACCACTGGCCGACAGGGATTTCCATCAGGCCCTTTTACGGTTCTAATCCCCAGTTCAACTCCAATTACTGGAATTACCATCAGAAAACGGGGAGGCCTAGTACGCCCCAGCTCAAATAGACCTACCTAAGTAGATGATATCAAGATACTTTATCTAAATGCGCGGTCAGTATTTTCAAAAATTGACGACCTTCAAGTGCTATTACCGGCTAAATCAGTGGACATTTGTTGTATTACCGAAACTTGGTTGACTACTTTCTGTGAAGATAATACAATTACTATTCCAGGTTATAATATTTATCGAGTTGACCGCCCTACTCGGGGTGGCGGGGTGATGATCTTCGTGGCTGCTACAAAACTCATATGCTGAGGTCTGATCAAATGGACGGTATGGAATATCTCACTATTAAATGTTATATAGGCACGAAGTGGTTTGTCCTTTTGCTCATTTACCGTCCAACTTACATCTCTATGGATGCCTGCACAGAAGTGCTTAGTCACCTTGACGTTCGCAACATGAACATCGTTGTCGGTGACTTTAATTGTAATGCTCTCCAGGCATCAAGTGAACTGTGTACTCTGTTGGCCTGCACGTCGGCCTTGGGATTGAAACAGATAATTAACCGTCCTACACGTGTTACAAACGTTTCCTCGAGTCTTATTGACCATATATACATTCCGGAATCATGGTCCGTGTCCGATAGAAATTATTTTACAGTCCCGAAGTTAGACCACAAAGTGATTTGTGTCACCCTGAACTTTCCTAGTGATCGTTTAATTGCAGGAAACTCGCGACCCAGAATAATACCGACATATCGAAGATTTAGTAAAGATCTATTTTGTAAGAACTTAGATTCACTTATTTATCAAGATATTAACATCATTGATGATGTCAATGTGCTATTGGATTACATAAATGCCTGTGTTACACAGGCTGCCATGGCGGCGGGTTTCCAATTCAAGATTGTAAGACAGGGATCTAGGAAGGGCAAATATTGGTGGAATGATGCCCTTTTTAGTAAATGGTCAATGAAACAAGCAGCCTATATCGAGTATGTCCGACATAGGGATCAATTGTCACATCTAGCGTATAAGCAAGCCAATCAAAATTTCAAACATGAAATACGTAAGGCAAAGAGGAAGGCAGTTGCTCGGTCTGCCAGTTCGACTCAGATATGGGAGCTTATCCGTCATACGTGTAAGACTCAGGCTCCCAGACTGCCCTATGAGGAATATGAGAAATATTTAGACTGGGTCAATAATCCAACGGATCTTCCACAGCCTGATAAAATAATTGTGAGTGGGGCCAAAGTCCATTTCGGCTCACCTGATCCTGAAATTCCGACGGGAGGGAGCTTTTTAAAAATTTTAAAAACTGTTAAAATTACAGGACTAAATTTTCCATTTTCTTTTACGGACAAGATCCTTCAATGCTTCAATTTAACTGGCTACAACATGATTTTTTCTTTGTGTCAATTAATAGTAAAAACTGGGAAATTTCCGTTAGCTCTTAAAATGGCCAAGATAAATCCTACGTATAAAAAGGGGTGTCCCCTCAAAATTTCTAATTATCGGCCGATATCTGCGTTATCTCCGTTTTCGAAAATTATAGAAAAACTAGTTTTTCAGCGCATGGTGGAATATTTGTGGACTAGGATTCCTATGCAACAAAAGGGTAGTCGACCTGGACATAATGTGATTTGGATTCCTCTCCAGATCTATATGAACGCCATGGAAGCCTGCGATCAACATCATAACTTCATTATCGTTCAAACAGACATTTCCAAAGCTTATGACACTATTTCTAGACCCCAGCTTTTTTACGATCTTGAGCATTTGGGAGTTTCACAAGGTTATATTGCTTTACTGCGTGACTACTATCAGGATCGCTTAAATTACATTGGCTCTGATCCAGTGGTGTATAAAGAATCCAAACGAGGGATTATCCAAGGGTCTGGCTTAGCGCCTCTATTATTCGCGGCAGCTACCGCATCAATTTACGATCATAATTTCAATTTGAAAATAGTCAGCTATGTTGATGATAACGTCTTGTTCGCTAACTATCCATCTCACGAGCAGAATGACATTATAGAATTACTCCAGCACGATTTGAGCTATTTGGCAGACTGGTATTCTAGTAGAGGTCTCAGGTTGAATGAAGATAAAACCAATATTTTAGTTTTACCAAAAGACGAGAATTATACCTGTACTATTAAGATATTGGGCATTACTTTTGATACCAGTTTGAAATTCAACGTTTACATTGACCACTTAATAAGTTCTTTACATCGCAAGTTCAACCTGGTGAAAAGACTTCGATCTATTCTCACTATTTGTCAGATTCGTCGGTTCATTTTGGTTGTGATAGTGCCCCAGCTTAAATATGGAGCTCTATTTTGGTCGTTCACCTCCTCAGTAAATCTCAAAAGATTGGCCGTTGCTTATAACAAGCTTATTCGGGTAGCCTTCAATTTGGGCAGATTGGATTCAGTGACGTCGACCTGCTCGGATTTTAATCTACCCACTGTCACGACAATTATGAAAGTGGCGTTAACTGTCGAGGTCGCCGAAGCTCTTCGGAATGATAAACATCCTGCTATATTCATTAGGCACTGGTTTAAATCTTCTAGTCAAGTTCGACAAACTCGAAGATATCTGTTTGAGATTCCGCTCATTGTGTCAGCTCAAAAATCTAAGAGGCTTTCCGTATTCTGCAATATCCTTATGGAATGCATTGCCGATGGACATTCGATCTGCCGTTTACCTCTGTACTTCCACCTCTTGCCTTACCACTTGCATCCATTTAAAGAAATGCATAACCCAATTTTATCTTAGTAATCAATCTTAGTTTTAGTCCTTTTGTATAGTGTTGACTTCGGGCCCATTAGCCTCTCGAGAGCAGTTTTTCTTCGGTTTTGTTTCGTGTGTAATGTTTAGATCCATAGTATCCTTTCCCTTTTACCCCATGGTCTGGGGTGCTTGATTAATAAATAAATAAATAAATAAATAAATAAATAAATAAATAAATAAATAGTTTGAAAAATACAGGAATAAACGATGAATCTAGATAGTTTGCTATCTATGTAAAGCCATTATTTTTTATTCTTTTGTATTTATTTGCCCAGAAACGCCATAATCGTAGCATACTCACATGATTGAAATCACCGAAAGCAAAAAATGAAGATGTGTCCATACAAACCGCGACGGACACAATGGACGGGATGGCCGCTACGCGTCCAAAAAATTTGCGCCTCTATTCACATTGTAAGTGGCCACACACAGCTGCGACGCTACGGACGCGACGTTTTGGACGTTTGGACGCGTCGAGAAGGGTTTTGTTTGCGCAAATATTTTCTGGACGTCCAAAACATCCGTCATGGACGGGCATTTGTAGTAGAAAAGCAATGGCCTGCAGCTTCGGTGATTTCAATCGCGTGAATATTCTACGATTATGGCGTTTCTAGAGCAAATGAATACATGTTTTTGCAAAAAAATAATTATATAGTTAAATAAATACAAATGCATAATTCATTAAAAGAAGTATAGACAAAAGAATAAAAAATAATGGCTTCATATAGACAGCAAACCAATGAGATTGGAAAATATACTTTGAAAAAGACAGGAACAAAAATCAAAACAATTAATATATGGTATTATAAAGCTTCTGTATATATCGTTCCGAAATAACTATGAATAAAAAACATATTGCCTAATTATATCGTAGTTATATCGTAATATTACTAATTAATTACAATAATTACAGTATATATATATTAATTATATTAATCTATCTATCTATATATATAAAGAAGGATGTTTGTGGGTCTGTGCGTCTGTGGGTCTGTGGGTGGGTCTGTGTGTACGTTTTTTATACAAATCTACAGTTTTATTCCGATCTTGATGAAATTTCGAATACATGACCTTCAAAGCATGAGGAAGGTCACTGTCTACTTCAGATTTCGAAAAAATAATAATTATTGATAAAAAATCGATATTCATGGTTATAGCAAGGCATATTAATGAGAAATATCGCATGACCAACAATGCAAGACAAAGTTTTTGCAACAATGGTATCAACACGCAATTCACAAACACTCTGCACGGACCAACAATATATATCTCATGACCAACAATGCAAATAAAAGTTTGTGCAACAATAGGTATCAACAATGGTTTCAACACGCAATTCACCAATAACAATGAGCTCAAAATGATGATGCAATGATAAAGCAATCCTTTCCAAGAATTATAACAATGAACATAAAATGATGATGCAATATGGATAAGTTTCAATTTGTAACAATGCATAGAATTCCTGTTATTCAGGTTTTTCTTAGAAAAGAGAGTTCTTAGTACTTAACAATTTCTTGAAAATCTTTAAAAATGATCAGTAGCTGGAGATAATGAAGAGTTAGCAGACTATTGAGAAAGAGTGGAAAGACGACAGAGAAAGCAAACCTTTAGCTCCGTGCTGTATTGAGCAAATGGGAAGCAAGTAAATAGAAGAATTGGCGACCGCTAGACTACCCAAAGTGATGAAAGGCCAAATTTTGCTTCAACACAGCGAGAGAAGAGTGGAAATTGCAACAACATCAAGTGTAGATCTGAAGTAAGATTATCTGAGTAAGAAATTATTGGAGCAGTCCATCCATTGTGAGCCTTTAAAAAGATTTTTTTCGAATTTTCATTAAGAATTTTTACTGTATTAATTCTAAGCATTTTCATGTGTTTATTTTTAAGATATTGCAAAATTTATTTTAATTTTTGAGATTGTTCTGTTTACATCCCAAGTGTAATATTCCCGGGCAACGCCGGGTACCTCTTCTAGTCTTGGTAATAAAAAAAAAAGGAAACTGATAGATGATCGGGAGGGAAATTGCAGAACACGGCGAGACGAAGGCACACATTGAACTAGACTTGACCGCGATGCCACAAACAATCACAGGACTAACAACGGCGGAAGACTGTCCAAGAACTGGAGACCGGAAACTGCAGACAGACGACGAAAAACTTGAAAAAAAAATCGAAGAAACTGATGATGGCCGAGGCACCTGAAACGAAACAAAGGAAAATGAAACAGAAAAGGAGAAGGCAAACGACCCCAGGGAAGGGTAAATCTAAAAGAGAACTACACACTAATAATATGAGTGAAAAGTAAAGCGGGTTAAATAAATGTTAGTAGGAAACATAGGGTAAGCTTAACCTAAACCAGACCTGTGATAAGGTGCCTCGGGAAGCACACGAAGAAGGAAAAAATGTCCTAGACATCACGACTCATGGCGGAGAGAAAGCCGCGACAAACGATGACGGCCGCAGATGAAGAACAAGCCGCACATCCTAGGTGAAGACGGTAGCCAAGGTCGTAGCTACGAAGAAGCAGAAAGTTCTCATCGTAACCAGAAGTAAAAGTAATGTCCACCACACAGACATACGCTGACTGAAGAAAGAAACCAATCATAATACACAAAATAGGGCCTAATCTTTCAGCGCCCGTCAGAAGAATACAGTACATCATGGACTGTTAAAAAATAAACTCTACGTCGAAGTAGAATAATCGGTAAACAAATTCCAAACCCAGCCTGGTAAGAAATGGAAGCAAGCAGAAAAACATGATACATTATCCACCCAAGTGGATAGTTCAACTGCCGACGAAAAACTACCAAGATCTCGAAGAAACACATAGGCAGAAAAAACAAACAAACACGTGCACAGCAATACAAACCAAACGAGACACGAAGGCACGCACACGGAGAAAGAACACTAACAAATGAACAAATTACAAACATTGTTACAAAAACACATGAACAAAAAAATAGGCATACCAAAGGGAAAATCACAAATAAAAAAAAAATAAAAATTACGCACTAAATAAAAAATTAAAATTATTCTCAGAAAAGGCCCGTAACGATACATACATACCTTTTTATATACATGAAAGGGAACACCAATAAATGCATTTTTCCCGTTTCAAAAACATTTCATCTCATTCGAGTTTAAATGTACTGAATAATCGGTCTTGAAAAAATAGCCGCCCGCGCAATTTGTGGTTGAATTCGAAAAAATTTTTTTTAATCGAAAGAAAAAAAAACGCCGCCCGCCGCACCTACTTTTTCGTAAACACCGGACGATAAACGTAGAATTTATTTTGCGTGGCCTTAGGGAAAAATGTTAATTTTCTGACCCATGGAAGAAAGAAGAGAATTTCCTTTCTTTCTTCCATGTTTCTGTTAATTTCCTGTGGTCGGTTGCTCAGGAAATTACTTGGAGAGGTGGGGCAAGACTCACGTTTTTCATTCACAGTTTCACCCCATTCGTTTGGTGCGCTCGTGTACACGTGATAACACACATTAAACTAGAGCTTCGCTTCCGATTCTACTTCTTCCATGATAGTGCGATGTCTAGGTTCTGTGCAAGCGTAGACTGGGTTCAGTGAAAACCTGATACACGTGATCAACAAATGTCGACGAAAACCTGATATCAACGAACAAATAACCCAAAAGTTAGCGAAGCGATCGCCCGAGTGGCCCTAGTGGTCTTGTAACAAAAGCAACCGCATTACGATCCAAAGGTTCCGAGTTCGCATCGGACTTTGGTGTAAGGTTTGTTTTTTTTATTTTTTATTTTTTTAATTGCTTCAAATTTCTTTCTAAGTTTCTTACAACAAAAATTTTTATTTTACTATATGCCAAAATTTGCAGATTTAAGTTATTTTCTTTTTAGATGATTTTGAGATCATTAAATTTATTTTGTGAAAAGGTGAAAAAAAAACTTCCTTACTTACTTGCAGGCAGGACAATTGACCTCGTTCCTGGGGTTACCTGTGAATTCGTTAGGACAGGCAAGTTTTAGTACTCAGAAGTTAATAATAAAGTTTAAAATCGCTCTTATTATAATAACAAAATTATACTTTCTACCAGCCAAATTAATGAAGAGACAACAAAGGAGATTGTAAAATTCCTATCCACAACCGCCTTCAACTACGATATATCTGCTACAGACGCTGAAATTGGAAAGCTAAAAACGGAAAACCGAAAGCTGGGGGTAAAAAAGCGAAATTTAAAAAGAATAATCAAAAATAAAACTGTTGAGTTAAGAGATGTGTTAATAAAGTTAAGAGAAAACATGGCAAAGATATTATTACTGCAGGACATTACTACTGATTCTTCCCAAGTAGTTATGGATATAAAGTAAATTTTTGGTAAGTACAAGTATATTGATATCAAGTAAAAATGAAGCTATCTGTGGAACAAGATGCTTGTAATTGGGTGCATATTAATTGTGTAACTATTTCATCTTAAAATTTTTAATGTGGGTTATTGTGTGCTCATAACACAGGCTAGTGTTATGGGGTGCTATTTTTTATAATCGTTTTGTTTATGGTATTTTAAAATGTTGCACTTAATTCTGGAAGCGCTCGTAAAACATGATCCAATATTTGTGTTAAGGGGATGCTATTTTTGGGAAAAAAATCATCTCCCACAAGAAGTGCGCCATTAATTTTGGGGATTTCAATAATATTAGTTTTTGATGGGTTTCTAGTTGTTTTTCAGGTGATTTTGCTTCATTTTTGTGTTTTTGAAAAAAGGTAAATTGGGTGATTTTTGGGAGATTTTAAAAATACTGGAATTTTGATGGTTTTTTTTGGTCTAGAAATGCATCTTCCAAATTGATATGGTCCAGAAATTTCGGAGGATTTTTGGGAGATTTAAAACTTTTGATTTTTTGCCGGTTTTTTCGTTGAAAAATACATCTCCCAAATTGAGATGGTCCAGAAATTTTGGGGGATTTTTGAGAAATTTAAAATTTTAGAACTTTTTGTTGTTTTTGAGGTGATTTTTGGTATTTTGGGAACATTTTTGAGGTAATTTGATCTAAAAATGCATCTCCCAAATTGAGG
>JAHWFO010095819.1:310149-333680 GCA_023313115.1 Rhysida immarginata | reverse complement strand
TGCTGTTTTTGAGGTGATTTTTGGTGTTTTGGGGACATTTTTGAGGTTATTTGATATGATTTTAGACAATTTGGGGAATTTTTTGGGAAAAATCATCTCCCACAAGAATTGGTCCAGAAGTAACATTTTAGACTCTACTTTTGTTTAACTTTTCTTTTTTTGAATGTATTACTACGATTTACTTTTATGCGGATTTGTGAGACCATCAAAATATTTATATCATTTTTTTTGAATTTTTAGCCTCACTTTCCCATTTGTTTCTTTCCCAGTGGTTTCTTCTTTTGAACTTGTTATTATATATTTTGTCCATTTTGTCAATTTTTTCTATATAATAAAGATACTAAATTCTTGTAATTTAAAATTAGACTAAAGGTTTGTTCTATTTCTGTAAATATAAAGTGTTACTGATTTTCAAAATAGATGAAAGAAGGAATTGACCTCTAGAAGTTAACTCTATACCTAATTTAAAAACGCATTAATTTTTTAAGAAACGATAAAATTATGTTAATTTAATTTTCACGTAGATAAAGCGCACAAAAATTTGTTATTAGCTCATAATGACCCAATAGTTAATAGTTATGAGTTAATATTATTTCATCCAAAGGACGCATAATTTTGTAAACGTGATTCCGAAAATACGCGAGATTTATTTATTTAAATAAAAAAATTAAGACACCACCGGGAACAGGTATGGTCAATGACCGACAAAGTAAGTACCCGGTGAATTACAGGAACAATAGACTAAAGAAATACATACAAATTTACATGAATAATACAGACAAAATAAAAATAAAAAAAAAAACAAGACGGAAAAACAAACCAGCACAAATGAAAGAAAATAAAAAAATACTTAAAAAACTATCAATAAAAAATAAAAATAAAAAAAACAGAAAACAAATAATAAAAATGAATAAAATAAAAATAAAAAAGTCCTGAAAACAAAAACAATTGGCTAAAAATAATTAATAATGGGTTGACGATGAATTTATACTAAGGTGTCAGACAAAACAAACCGCTTTAAGCTCCGGCGAAAAGAAGAATACGGAGCAAGTACGCGAAGATTTGGAGGTAGCGAGGCCCAAATTCTAATTCCAAAATGAGATAAGCGGTTATTACGGCAATTTCTTTTAGCAATAGGAAGAACAATATTTGAAGATTGACGGGTAGAATAATTATGTTTAAAATAAACATAAGTTAAAGTAATAGGGGTGTTAATGTCCAATAATGAATTGAGGATCTTGTATATGAAAGAGCATGTCTGCAATAATACTAACTGTGAGATCGTAGGAATGCCAATAACTTGAAAATTATGAGAAACAGAGATATTTCGGGGAACAGTAAACAGCACTCAGAGAAACCACTTTTGTAGTCTGAGTATTCTAGTCAGTTTAAAATCTGTAGTAACGCCTCAGAAAAATCGCACCGTAGCAAAGGTTCGACTGGATCAATGCATAGTATAACAGTAGGAGGATATGACGAGATAGGTGTTATTATTCCCATATTCCGATTTAGTTTACGCATAAGAACATCTATATGCTGATCCCATGCTAAATCATGTTGAATCACCAGACCCAGATACCTAAAGGATTCGGTAATTCCAATAGGCTTCCCATCAAGGTATACTGCAGGAGAATTAGGGACAAGACGCTTATTGCGCTGATAGAATAACATAAGTTTGGTCTTGTCAATATTAACTACCAGTTTGTTGCGGCTACACCACTCAGAGAGGCATTAGTCACAGAGTTTAATCTTGTGACCGAAACAATAGGATCTTTATCGGCTAATAATAAGGTAACATCTTCCGCGTACATGATGGTCTTAGTGGGGAGTAAATTAGAAGGGAGATCGTTTATAAACAAAAGAAACAAGAGGGGGGGGGGTAGAATCGAACCCTGAGGTACTCCGCAAGACCTAAAAATGACAGAGGAAGAAATGTCGCCGATGCACACATAATAGGACCTGTTATTAAGAAAATCAGCAATCCACCTCAGCGGGGTACCATATATATGAAATTGACGTTCTAATTTAGAGAGTAGTAAAGGAACAGTGACCGAATCAAAGACCTTAACAAAATCCACAAACAAAGCCCCAACCAACTTGTTATTCATCATCTCCGCGGAAATAAATTCGACAAGCTCATAGCAAGCAGTTTCTCTGTTTCGACTGGGAACAAAACCATGCTGGTAGGGAGTAATAAACCTATTAGAATGGACAAAATGGAGAAGTCGCACATAAAAAATCATCTCAAAAATCTTCCCAATATAACTATGGGCCGGTAATTCCCGTAACAGCATAGATCCCCTTTTTTAAAAATGGGTGTAACAAGGACTGACTTTAAAGAGGTGGGAAAAGAGCCTGACAAAATTGAAACATTGAAAATGCCTGCCAGAGGAATTGAAAGAGCATGTTTCTGGGCAATAATAATATCTGCACGATAAACCAAATGGTCTACAGACTTTGAAGGTTTCAGTCTGAAAATTATATCACAGACTTCTTCTGGCGTAGTGGGCAAACAAAAAAAAACTTGAAACTAAATTGGAATAATTACAGTTAAGCTACGGCCACACAGAGCGCGACAGACGCGACGGATGGGACGGACGCTACGCGTCCAAAATATATGCGCCTTTATTCTCTATGTAAGTGGCCACACACAGCTGCGGACGCTACGGACGCGACATTCTGGACGTTTTATTTGCGCAAAAATTCTCTGGACGTCCAAAACGTCCGACGTGGATGGGCATGCGCAGTAGACCAGCAATGGTGATGTGTTTATCGCCCGCAGCTAAAATTACAGCAATACCGAGCCGATGCGATGGATGCTATGTTCGCTCCGATTTGTTTAAACTCCTTTTGTTTCATTGCTTATTTGAAGATTTACGTAAAGAGAGGATAAATTTATGTTTACAAGAAATAATGTTTATTACAATTATAATGAATTAATATAATTAATATATATATACTGTAATTATTGTAATTAATTAGTAATATTACGATATAACTACGATATAATTAGGCAATATGTTTTTTATTCATAGTTATTTCGGAACGATATATACAGAGGCTTTATAATACCATATATTAATTGTTTTGATTTTTGTTCCTGTCTTTTTCAAAGTATATTTTCCAATCTCATTGGTTTGCTGTCTATATGAAGCCACTATTTTTTATTCTTTTGTCTATACTTCTTTTAATGAATTATGCATTTGTATTTATTTAATCTATATAATTATTTTTTTGCAAAAACATGTATTCATTTGCTCTAGAAACTCCATAATCGTAGAATATTCACGCGATTGAAATCACCGAAGCTGCAGGCCATTGCTTTTCTACTACAAATGCCCGTCCACGACGGATGTTTTGGACGTCCAGAAAATATTTGCGCAAACAAAACCCTTCTCGACGCGTCCAAACGTCCAAAACGTCGCGTCCGTAGCGTCGCAGCTGTGTGAATGTGAATAGAGGCGCAAATTTTTTGGACGCGTAGCGGCCGTCCCGTCCATTGCGTCCGTCGCGGTTTGTATGGACACATCTTCATTTTTTGCTTTCGGTGATTTCAATCATGTGAGTATGCTACGATTATGGCGTTTCTAGGCAAATAAATACAAAAGAATAAAAAATAATGGTTTTACATAGATAGCAAACTATCTAGTTTCATCGTTTATTCCTGTATTTTTCAGACTATTTATTTATTTATTTATTTATTTATTAATTAATCAAGCACCCCAGACCATGGGGTAAAAGGGAAAGGATACTATGGATCTAAACATTACACACGAAACAAAACCAAAGAAAAACTGCTCTCGAGAGGCTAATGGGCCCGAAGTCAACACTATACAAAAGGACTAAAACTAAGATTGATTACTAAGATAAAATTGGGTTATGCATTTCTTTAAATGGATGCAAGTGGTAAGGCAAGAGGTGGAAGTACAGAGGTAAACGGCAGATCGAATGTCCATCGGCAATGCATTCCATAAGGATATTGCAGAATACGGAAAGCGCTTAGATTTTTGAGCTGACACAATGAACGGAATCTCAAACAGATATCTTCGAGTTTGTCGAACCTGACTAGAAGATTTAAACCAGTGCCTAATGAATATAGCAGGATGTTTATCATTCCGAAGAGCTTCGGCGACCTCGACAGTTAACGCCACTTTCATAATTGTCGTGACAGTGGGTAGATTAATGTCGTGTACTTTAACTTACGAACAGAGTGGAAACAAGGAGGTAAAGTGAGGTATAATTTAATTATCTGAATTTAATTTATTTACAACATTTAGCAGAGTTTGCTGACTATTCATGACAAATTAGGAGTGACGATGAAATCAGTCCAGGGCTTCTTCATACAGGGAATCTGGCACATTTCTGACAGTCATCGGTATTTTGCATCCAACGCTCCGCATCGGTATATGTCGGGCAATTTCTGAGATGTGGCGATGCGCTGCTTCCGTCTTGTCCGGATCCTCTGTGAGGAAAAATGCCTGGGCTGGGATGGGTGCCGCAACGTCTGAGAGCGGCGACCTAAACAGGTTTGTCGACCGAGGAGTTGGAGCTGTTAAAAATAAAGCTAAGATTAGTGAAAGCGAGTAACTCGTAATATGCTTAGATTGAAACTCATATTTTATCACATAGCTCAAATTTCGCACAATACCGGACAACCTGGTGTTGATGTCCGAGCGCGGACAATCCGCAGGGCGCCCCGCGAGATAGCCGGCTGGAGGTGACGACACTAGCGCTGTCTTGCTGGATCCACTACTCCTCGGGATTACTACTGGATGAATGAAGCGCAAGGGCTCCTGCCCTTGCTGTTGGGTTGTAGTCGTTCGGGTTGCTGATCCTTCAACGGTCGGGCCGTCCGGTACGCGGCTCCTCAACGTCGGGGGTGAATCGGCCTCGCACTACGTTTGGACAGCACTGGCAACTACTCCGTCCAATGCACGTTGCACGTCGTGCGTAGAGCTACACGGGACGATGCCGGGAGTTTGCTCGGGTCGGTGTTTTTCTATGATCAAATCTCGCTGGCTTACGAGTTCAATTTCATCTGTAAAAGTCTCATTGAAAATATTGCATTTACTATTTCTTCTAAGCAGCTTTTGGCGGTCGGATGGCTGAATTCGCTTGCCTCCGTAATTTCCACTTTGGTTCCAACCAACGACTCGGCTGCCTTGTGCGTGAGTACTCCTCCTTCTCATGGGCGGCGGGGCTTTCCGGCCATCGTGACTAACGTGGGTCGGTCGTCCGACCTGGCTGGGCGTCCTCTTTTCCTCATATCGGTTTCCAGCTTTAATTACCCTTGTTCCAACTCGATGCCGGGTTTGGTGCTGAGATGGCGGCAGCGGCAACCTTCTTCCGTCGGGCAATTGTGGCTCGACGCGGCGACTTCTTTTACCGGAGTAATAATTATGAGCAATGTTCTTATTACTAATATTATTACTTGCAATCGGTCCTCCGTGCCTCGGTGACTCGTTACCTTTCCGCCGGAATTTGCTGGAGCATCGCATAAGGTCTGGTCCGCCACGGCTGTTGGAGCTGAGGCTGATGGAATTGCCTCAGCGGACGCCTAATCGTGAGATCTTAGAATCTAGGCGCCCAGGCGCATATGCTGTAAGTGGCAGGCAGCCCATATGGGGCTGCGTGGCTTATACAAACGCCTCAAAAACGAGGCCCGTTCACATCTGACGAGGTATCAGAAGGCCATCGGGAAGGTGAAAAGGAAAGTCTGGTCTCCTCCGATGACCTCACATAAACACTTAGATGATGTATAGTGCTTTTTAAACGTAACCGGACCTATCCGTGACCATTCAAGAAGCAGAAAAGATCGAAGCTGAATGGCCACTTTCCTCCATACGATCGACGTTGATAGAGGATGGCCCTGCGATCGACTCCAACGAGTAAGCCAAAGTTCTTTATTTATAAAGGCGATCGCAACGGCAAGGTCCGGTTTTAATACCTCGCCAGTGGAATCGTTTAAAAGGAAGCGCACAGACTGATATGAGAGATGTACCAGCCCATAATGCTGCCTTAAACGATTCCAGATCGACATAGCGAACGGGCACTCGTAAAAAATGTGACAAATGGTCTCGGCTACGCCGCACACGGAGCATCCAGCAGACCTGACCACCTTCCACTGAAACAGACGTTGAAGAGAATAAAACCCGTGATGCAGCAGCCGACATTGGTAGTTGAACAGTGTCCTTTCAAAGGCAAATGATTTTAAAAGCTTCATGACTGCTGCCCACGGGCGATCGGGAAGGAGTCGAACGATGTCCGTTGATTCACCAGGGTCAGTCTGCTGGAAGAACCATGCAAGCCGAAGCACTCCCCATTGCTGAGGATCCATACGGCGTAGCATCGGTAAAATTAGTTCAAAGTCCGAGTTGATAATTTTATACACGTCCGGTCGTTGTTGATACGTTATAACTGGCAACAAGGGAGGTAACGGGAGCCTATTCACCTTGAAGAATAACCGTAGATGTAGAAAAAAGAAGTTCACCCATAAAGGGGGAGGGCTAAGGAATACCCGAATCAAGGCAGCCCGCCTGGCCGCAATGAGATATCGTTTAGTATCGGGTAAACCCAACCCCCCTCTCTCTAAGGGAATAAAGAGGAACGCTGCTCTCAATGGATGACGTTGCTGAGCAGTCGTCCCCCAAACACAGTTCACAATTGCTCTCCGGAGTCTCATGAGAAGATCATGCGAAGGCAAGGTGAATAGGCATTTAGATGTTAAAACTGGAAGCACATGAGTCTTAATGAATCTCACCTTGACAAACATCGATGTTGGAAAACGAAGACTTTTATCAAGGCGAGAGATGCACTTCTCAACCACTTGTTGCCAGTGCATGGAGTCCATGGTCGATTGAAAAGAAAAGACATAACCTAACACTGTAATTCGGTCGCACCATGTTATTGGGAAGGATTTGAGATAGTCCACAGTCCACTTCCCAATAGCAATACCTTTAGAATTGACGAGGTTGATGGAACTCCCCGTGGAAGTAGTAAAGCGGTCGAAGGTGTCTTTAAAGATGCCCAAGGAGTACGAGTCGGACGCAAATAGCACTACGTCATCTGCATACGCCAAAGTCTTGATGTTTATTGATGCAGCTGGCAGATCGTATCCTCGAACATCTTGGTGGCGATTCAAGTATTGCAATAACGGTTCCAAATAGAAGATGTATAGCAGGGGGGAAAGAGGGCACCCCTGCCTGACACCTTTACACAAATTAATGGTGGCAGATATGGAACCGTTAATCGCCACACATGATGCGGCCGAACCATACAGTGCGGAAATAATCGTGGCAAAAGTCCGAAGACGAAGGTGTCGATATACGTCAAAGAGAAACACATGGTTTACTTTGTCGAACGCCTTTTCTTGGTCAAGGCTTAAAACGGCAAGTGTTTGCTTACGAGCACACGCTTCTTCCATCACGCACCGAATCATAATAAGATTATCGGACATCCTGCGCGATGGAATGGAGCAGGATTGTCCGGGGTTTATAAAATCTTCAGCGAGAAATTTCAGTCTTTGTTGGAATACACCAGTGAAGACCGTGTAGTCGGTGTTTAAAAGGGTAATTGGCCTCCACTGGGTAACCAACTCTGGATTCGGCACTTTGGGGAGTAGGATGATTTGCCCCACAGTAAAGTCCGGTGTGATGGAAGACGGATCTTGGATGATCGCATTAAACACTTGCACAAGAAAAGGCCCAAGAAGATTCCATGTCGCATTGTAGAACGAGTATGGTATGCCATCCATACCCGGGCTGGACTGATGACGGCCGTCCGCTGACAGGAACTTCTTGACTTCGTCTTCGGTGAAGGGACGAGAGATAGACAGGTCAGCATCCTCAGGAAAAGGTCTTAGCGCCTCGATCCACTGCTTCGTTTCGACTGACGGAATAATTGGGTTGTCGAAAAAGGATGAAAAATGGGCGTGAAAGGCTGACAAGATGTCGTGGTCAGAATTCACTTCCCCATTTTCCACCACCAATCGATGACATCGTTTTTTGTTGGCACGTCGTCTCTCCTCGGCGAAAGCGGCAGATGATAAATTCCTGACGTCAGTCGCCCAGGAAAGTTTGGCTCTGAGCGCTGCGCCAGCCGCCTTCCGGATTATTAGAGCGTTGATCTCACTCTTCACCTGACGAATCTCCATCTCGAACTCCTCCTTTGGGGTGGATACTTGGAGGAGCCGGAGGATCTCTTGTAGCATGAGGAGATGACGACGTCGGCGACGAGCAGCATCTAACCCAATCTTCCGAAAGAACCGTTTGATCTTAGTTTTTAGTTCCAACCACGAAGCAAGCGTAGGAGGCACATTGCGAAGGTGTTTGTCGACGAACTGAGCGAACGCACCCTGGTATTCCTCTTCGTCGAGCAGAGAAACATTCAGGAACCACTTGCGATGGACTGCAGAGCCTGCGGATGATGCTGGAAATGGAGGATGCCATGACCACATGATGGCACTGTGGTCGGAGAATGAGCATGGAATTACCTCCATTTTACCCGGCGTACCAACAAAAGCATTGTCGACGAGAAAAGGTCTAATCTTGATGTAGTGGGCCCTTGATGGAAAATAGCCCCAATGTGATTACTCTGTGGATTGTGTGTCCATATGTCGAACAATGCATTTTGCTGGCACAGACGATACACATGACCAGACGAGAAGATGTTGTTGTCGTCTGGATGGCAGTTCAAATCTCCAGCAATCACCACAGGCAACGATGAACACAAAAAGTTTTTTAAGTCTGTGAAAAACGTTGGTTTCTCTGCTGATCTACATGGTGCATATACATTAAGCAATCGGAAATTGACACCAGATGTTGAAATGTCCAAAGAGATTACCCTGCACTCGCAGTCATATACACAATTCGACACCAGAATGGAGGGGTTGAAGATGATGGAGACAACCCCTTTCCCATTTGGCGACGAAGAGTTGATGAAAAATTGTCCGTTGGTATATTGACTGCGAAGGCCCGGAAGATCGTAGCACTGTTGTGAAGTGGCGAGCTTTACTTCTTGAAGTAATAATATGTCCGGCCTGTACAGGGCAATGAAAGATGACAACACCGATTGCTTAAAAGAGGAACCCAGAGAACACACGTTCAGGGAGATGACCTTCATTGAGGATTTTTAATGGCGCACCTGCTGACCTGTATCCGGTTGAGACTTGGGCTTCCCAGATGATACGGGAGGCTCCGTCGATCTTCTCATCGGAGATCGCAGACGACCTGATGAAGAAGAATGGCTGCGCTGGTGGCTCGCGCGGCTGTCTCTCTCGGAGGAAGAAGTTGCACGTCTCTCGTCCCTGTTGCCACGATCCCGCCTGGACTTTTTGTTGCGGGGGCTCCTCGTCCTCACAAGAAGATCCTGCTGTTTCTGCGCTGATGGAAGCGAGGTCCCAGCAGAAGATGTCATCCTGGAAGGTGACGACGTAAGCATAGACTGCGCAGGCTGTGAAGATGTTGACTGCGCTGGTGGAGGAAGGGGTGGAAATTCCTCCACTGAGAAGGCAGAATCTGCTCCTACGTCGTCAACACCAGAAGCTTCGTCTTCACCCATCGACACATCCAGAGATGACTGAGGAAGGGGCGTTATCTTTGGGAGCTTGGAAGGAGGTGATGGTGACCTCTCCCTCCTCGGCTCCGAAGATGTCGTTGGAGTTGACGATGATCGAGCTGGTGGCGGCATCATCTCCTTCTGTACCTCTGGAAGAGTCGAAAGAGCCGTTGAAGAATGGCTCTTTAGCACTGTGGATGACGGTGACGAAGCTTTGGTTGGCACTGTGGTCTTGGCCGGTGATGACATCAGGGGTTGTTGCTGGGACGACATTCTTGAAGGCGACGATGGAAGATCTGCTGGTGCTGCAAACACCCTCTCCTGGCACTGGTGAACCTTGCTTACAAGGCGATTGCAAGCATCGCAATGCTTTAGAAGAGGGCAGTCTTTTCGAACGTGAGACGTTTTCTTGCAGTACCAGCAGCACTGCCTTTGACCCTTGTAAGATACACGAACTTTGTTGCCGTGCATTACAAGGTTTTCAGAAATGTCCCTCTGAAGGTTCATCTCGACTACGAGGTCACCAGTCCTCTGCAGAGGAGAATCCGGGTGAGTTGGATACCCGACTTTTTTGACCTGACCGTAGTCTGACATGTAGCGCTTCAGGTAATCTTCCTCCATCAGCGGCGACGCACCCCGGATAAAGATGGGCAGATATCCGGGCTCAGCGTAGACCAGGCGGACGGTGGTTTGTCCGACCTTAACAAAGTCCGCAGACACAATGCGGTCTGCAATATTTCGCTGTCGGCAAAGCATCCTCCACTCGGTTGGAGAAAGTCTTTGCACGACAGAAACTGCAGGATCGCCCGAAGGCAACACAGGCGGGATGTCTGTCTTCGCATAAATTGCTTTCATGAACAAACCAACGGCCAATGGACCATCGGTAATCATTAAAACCATGTTCTCCATGGTGAAAGAAAAGTTCGAGGGGGGGGGGGGTGAAACCTCCCCCGGGGGTCACCGGGGGGAGGGTCACTCGGAGTCACAAAGTCACTTACTCGCGCACAAGATGGTAAATTGCTGCGAGGATATAAACAGAGTCTAAGAAATAAAAAGTCACTAACACAATTTCACTTAGTCGGGGCTCGAAGTCGCTCACCACGATAGTTTCTATTCAGAGGAGAATTAATTGCCGTCTGACGATCCTCTCTTTTGCCTCGCCTTTTATCCGGGGTTGGAGGATTCTGAGCCGAGATTGCGCATATCGCCCTCCAATCCCGAGGCTCAGACTTCTCCATCCTCCTCCAATCCCGCGACTTCAGATTTACTTTACCTGACGGGGTTCGTCCACTACCGACGGGGGTGTTTTCCTTTCCTTCTTCATTTTTCCTTGTCAAATCCTCGAAATAATGTTTTTCAACATTTTTCTTCTGACGAGGATTTGACAATTAAAATCCGAGCAGGTCAACGTCACTGAATCCAATCTGCCCAAATTGAAGGCTACCCGAATAAGCTTGTTATAAGCAACGGCCAATCTTTTGAGATTTACTGAGGAGGTGGACGATCAAAATAGAGCTCCATATTTAAGCTGGGGCACTATCACAACCAAAATGAACCGACGAATCTGACAAATAGTGAGAATAGATCGAAGTCTTTTCACCAGGTTGAACTTGCGATGTAAAGAACTTATTAAGTGGTCAATGTAAACGTTGAATTTCAAACTGGTATCAAAAGTAATGCCCAATATTTTAATAGTACAGGTATAATTCTCGTCTTTTGGTAAAACTAAAATATTGGTTTTATCTTCATTCAACCTGAGACCTCTACTAGAATACCAGTCTGCCAAATAGCTCAAATCGTGCTGGAGTAATTCTATAATGTCATTCTGCTGGTGAGATGGATAGTTAGCGAACAAGACGTTATCATCAACATAGCTGACTATTTTCAAATTGAAATTATGATCGTAAATTGATGCGGTAGCTGCCGCGAATAATAGAGGCGCTAAGCCAGACCCTTGGATAATCCCTCGTTTGGATTCTTTATACACCACTGGATCAGAGCCAATGTAATTTAAGCGATCCTGATAGTAGTCACGCAGTAAAGCAATATAACCTTGTGAAACTCCCAAATGCTCAAGATCGTAAAAAAGCTGGGGTCTAGAAATAGTGTCATAAGCTTTGGAAATGTCTGTTTGAACGATAATGAAGTTATGATGTTGATCGCAGGCTTCCATGGCGTTCATATAGATCTGGAGAGGAATCCAAATCACATTATGTCCAGGTCGACTACCCTTTTGTTGCATAGGAATCCTAGTCCACAAATATTCCACCATGCGCTGAAAAACTAGTTTTTATAAAACGCTGGAAAATTAAGTCCTGTAATTTTAACAGTTTTTAAAATTTTTAAAAAGCTCCCTCCCGTCGGAATTTCAGGATCAGGTGAGCCGAAATGGACTTTGGCCCCACTCACAATTATTTTATCAGGCTGTGGAAGATCCGTTGGATTATTGACCCAGTCTAAATATTTCTCATATTCCTCATAGGGCAGTCTGGGAGCCTGAGTCTTACACGTATGACGGATAAGCTCCCATATCTGAGTCGAACTGGCAGACCGAGCAACTGCCTTCCTCTTTGCCTTACGTATTTCATGTTTGAAATTTTGATTGGCTTGCTTATAAGCTAGATGTGACAATTGATCCCTCTGTCGGACATACTCGATATAGGCTGCTTGTTTCATTGACCATTTACTAAAAAGGGCATCATTCCACCAATATTTGCCCCTCCTAGATCCCTGTCTTACAATCTTGAATTGGAAACCCGCCGCCATGGCAGCCTGTGTAACACAGGCATTTATGTAATCCAATAGCACATTGACATCATCAATGATGTTAATATCTTGATAAATAAGTGAATCTAAGTTCTTACAAAATAGATCTTTACTAAATCTTCGATATGTCGGTATTATTCTGGGTCGCGAGTTTCCTGCAATTAAACGATCACTAGGAAAGTTCAGGGTGACACAAATCACTTTGTGGTCTAACTTCGGGACTGTAAAATAATTTCTATCGGACACGGACCATGATTCCGGAATGTATATATGGTCAATAAGACTCGAGGAAACGTTTGTAACACGTGTAGGACGGTTAATTATCTGTTTCAATCCCAAGGCCGACGTGCAGGCCAACAGAGTACACAGTTCACTTGATGCCTGGAGAGCATTACAATTAAAGTCACCGACAACGATGTTCATGTTGCGAACGTCAAGGTGACTAAGCACTTCTGTGCAGGCATCCATAGAGATGTAAGTTGGACGGTAAATGAGCAAAAGGACAAACCACTTCGTGCCTATATAACATTTAATAGTGAAATATTCCATACCGTCCACTTGATCAGACCTCAGCATATGAGTTTTGATTGTAGCAGCCACGAAGATCATCACCCCGCCACCCCGAGTAGGGCGGTCAACTCGATAAATATTATAACCTGGAATAGCAATTGTATTATCTTCACAGAAAGTAGTCAACCAAGTTTCGGTAATACAACAAATCTCCACTGATTTAGCCGGTAATAGCACTTGAAGGTCGTCAATTTTTGAAAATACTGACCGCGCATTTAGATAAAGTATCTTGATATCATCTACTTAGGTAGGTCTATTTGAGCTGGGGCGTACTAGGCCTCCCCGTTTTCTGATGGTAATTCCAGTAATTGGAGTTGAACTGGGGATTAGAACCGTAAAAGGGCCTGATGGAAATCCCTGTCGGCCAGTGGTTCTCATTAAGGCCATCTTCTAATGTAGTATCCGTGAGTCTCACAAAAACATACGGGGAGACTGAACCATGTCGTGTGGTCCACCTCCCACATTCAGTGACATTCAAGTTGTGTTCTCTAAGACGTTGAGCCAACTTAGCACAATTGCATTCATCATCTATATTCCCAAGTCTCAACCGTATAGTCCTGCGACTCTTGACTGGTATAGACCAAGAGCCCACACCCCAACGCTGTTCCATTTTCATCGATTTAGGCTTTGTTGCAGGAGCCTTAACATTGCCATTCAAACTGTCCTGACCAGTCCGTGGGATAACTCCCTGACTGACACTCTTGGACTGTTCCTTTGGGGGAGGCTGAATAATATCACGTTGAATGTGTAATAAACTGTCGTCACGCTTCACTACTTCAGTTAACTCTTTTGTCCGGTTAATAGAAACAACATCCGCTGCTTCAATCTCTGCAGAGCTCATTAATCTCCGACTCCATTCCTCACTCATGGCTTGGGACAGATTTGTATCAAGAGCCACTCCCGGAGAGGTCATAGTCATCTGCTTAGAGCTGGCTGTATTTGCTGCTTCCTCCGGGTGAGTCGGTACCAGCGAGGTAAGAAATTTGTTCAGCGTATCATTAGTTGCACTGATAAGATCATTGGTTTTCTTCATCATGTTTTCCATAATTTCTTGCAGTACTTCGCGAATTTATAGCAGTGATGAATTTATTTTTCATTAAATAAGAGGTTGATTGATTCTTTTCTAATCCAGCTAAATTTGTCTCAATAAGTTCCATCATCGACTGGTTTAAAACACCCATTTGCTGAAATAGTTCTAGATGATCATTAGGCAGAATTGTCTTTTCATCATCCACCTGAATACATTGTTCATTCGTATGGTTAAGTTCGAATTGTTGTCCAGAGATGGCGCTTGAAACTTTCGATATTGTAAGAGCATTCGTTGATTCTAAAGCCCTTATCGACTCAGCCAATTCTTCAGCTTTAAGCATAATTGCCTCTTTGTAACCCACATTTTGTAACCCAAAATGTACTGCATTTGGCCTAATAGAATTCCCGCTAGCGAGCTCTGAACACCTCACGTTATTTCTTGCCCACCCGGTACTTAATTACCACCATTAAAAACAGATGGAGTAATTTTCATCAGATATTAAAGAGAAAATACTTGAAAAAAATGTTAAATTTTTTCCCATAATTTTTTTCCCATAAGAGTGAGGACCTTGCTAACATAAGCATAGAGACTCTCTAATAAGAGTTAGCGGATAAAGAGTTGACTCAATCACGTCAGCCAATCAGATCTTCCGGCTTGCACCGCGGCTATCCGCATGTCCTCCGGTTTTTTGAGAATCGATTCTTTACATAATGTATCGATGCCATACAATAATCGAACAATTGACTCTCGATTCTTTTTTTGATGTATCGTAGGGATCTAGAATGTACACAAGTACAGGGTGAGGTAGCGTTCATAGTAGGATATTAAAAGCACACCATTAGGATGTAAATGTAATTTATTTATTATCTCCTATGTTAGTTAATAGTTAAAGGTATGCCATTTACAAATGTGTAAGCCATTGACCATTGCGTGGATACTTTTTGAATATGACTCTTGTCAAATGATGCCCCCTCTGCACAACACATTCATCTAGACGGCGTTGGAAGCTTTCCATAACTCGGCGTAACGTATTCCCTGGGACATTGCCCAGGGCAGTTCTGATGCGATCCTTCAACTCAGGAATGGTGGCACAACGTGTTCGGAAAACTTCTGGCTTGAGGTAGCTCCAAAGGAAAAAGTCTGCACATGAAAGATCTGGTGATCGAGGCGGCCAGGAGATGTCACCATAACGAGAAATTACTCTCCCCGGAAAGGTCTGTCGCAAGAAAGCTATGCAAATTCTGGCTGTATGCGAGATCGCTCCGTCTTGCTGAAACCACAATTGGTCGATATCCACATTCAACTTTTATTCCAATAATCATTATTCCAATGCCACTTAGATGAATGTTATGTGCAGCGGGGACATCATTTGACAGGACTCACATTCAAACATTAATTAACCCAATCAAATATTGACTTACAAATTAACAAATGGCATACTTGCAACTACTATTTGACATAAAGAGCAATAAATAAAAAGCATTTATTTCCTACTGGTGTGCTATTAATATTACGCTATGAACGCTGCCTCACCCTGTATTTTGAAGAAGAGTTAATTAATGGGTGTTCAATAGATATCATTTAAAAAATAAATGTTTTGCGAGAATTTCCTGCAGGCTCAGTTTCCATGGCAATGGAAGTGATTGGGATGTGTCCTAAAATCGGTCGAGTATATCTATTTAACATCCTACGTCATCGTTAATTACTCTCCGCATGCCCTTGGACTTAAAACGATTCAGTAAGCAGCGAAAGAACGCCGGGAATATTTAATCGTTACTAAAACTTCTTTAGACGCTCTCCAGCAATGAGCACCGCGTAAGTTAAAATGAATAAATAAATAAAAAAATCGAAAAATTATCAAGTATATTTTCTTATATGATATTTGACTTTTAATATTTTTAAGCAAAATATCAACTTTTTTTTTTATTTAAGAATGTATTATGAATCTCTACAAAATTCACCGCCTGATTCACACAGCAGCACAAAGAATTTTATGCTGCTGGTTTGAGGGACTTGTGAAACGATGGGATAAGTGCCTCATTCTACAGGGAGATTATGCGGAGAAATAAAACTAGTATTCAAATCAATACTCTTATTTCTTTCATTTCTATATCCATTTGTAACTTACTTACTGACTCTCCCTCGGAATTCACCTGTTCCAGCGTTCTGGAAGCTTTCGTTTTTCAGTTTCATAGAAAATCTGTGATTGACGTCGACACGACATCAGGACTGCATATCTCACTTTATCTTTGGATATGTATTCTTCCTTTTTGAGTGTTCATTAAGCAGCCCAAACAGATGATAATCACAGAGTGACAAATCAAGATTATAAGAATGGTGGAGAATAATGTATTTCAGTTCATTACGTGTATTCATTGTCACATTTTCCATATGTGGACGAGCATTGTCATCTTTATCTTCTGCTCTGCAGACAGCTGTTTGGGCACTCATCGGACGCTCACTTTATGGAATCCCAAGTATTTATAGAATATGCTGTTAAAATTAATTTTAAGGATTGACACTAATTTACGAGGGGTGATCAAAAAGTAAGGTCACAAAGCCTGCTGTGAAACGTGTACATTTATTTCATACAACCAATACAGCCAACTGATAATACATACATTATGTTATTTTTCGACATTGTCTCCGTATCGGTTTAGGCACTTGTCGGTTCGTGGGATGAGTTTGAATATTCCCTCCTGATAAAAATCCTGTCCTTGCGTGTTCAGCTACATTGTCGCGAAGTGTTTCACTCGTCTGAAGCGAATCGTTGGTCTCCTCAGTGATCCTTCAAATGAGGAAAGAGGTGAAAGTCGCTTGGAGCGAGGTCCGGGCTGTAGGGAGGGTGTTCGATGATGTGCCAGCGAAACTGCTTCAACAGCGTGGTGGTCTTCTGGGCTGTATGAGGTCGCGCGTTATTAATGACCTCTTTCCTCACTGGGAGCACCTAGGAGACAGACAATTCGCTTCAGACGAGGAGGTGAAATACTCCGCGATAACGTGGCTGAACACGCAAGGACAGCAGTTTTACTAGGAGGGAATATTCAAATTCATCTTATGAATCGACAAGTGCCTAAACCGATACGGAGACAATGTCAAAAAATAACCTAATGTATGTACTATCAGTTGGCTGTATTGATTGTATGAAATACACAGTCCAGTCACGTTAATGTGACCACCTGTCAGTAGCCAGAATAACCACCTTTCGCGGCGCGGACAGCTGCGAGACGGGCAGGAAGAGAGTCAGAATAACCACCTTTCGCGTGCACGCATCTCCGTAGCCGTCGTTCACCTCTATCATCTATGGTCCTTGGTGCCCCACACATGGCACGTCGCTGATTTTGGGTATTGCCATCCTGTCATGCACGGTGGCACGCGAACAGTTCACAAAACTAGCCGTTTCGGGAATATTGCCACCCTTGGCTGGGAAGCCGACGATCATGCCCTTTTGGAGGTCGGATAAATCGCTACGTTTCGCCAGGACTCCAACAATTGCAATGTTTTCTGCTTCCCTCTGAAACCTTCCTATATCTCCCCACCTCTGATACCGGTACGTACCTTCTGGACGTAACCATTTTCCGCTGATGCTGAATGTAAGGGGTGGTCACATTAAGGTCATTAGACTGTAAAATGTACACATTTCACTGCAGACTTTGTAACCTTATTTTCTGATCACCACTCGTACCAACATTACCTTTTCTGTTGGCTTCTGATGAACTCATCACCCTCTCTTCGATATTACGATGTTGACTGCAGTTGCTGGTCTTTGCTTCATGCGATTTATTCTTCACACGTTCACGACCTTCCTTTACACAGAAATTCACAGGTTTGACCAACGCCTCCTAAAGATAAGGCCTAAGCGCGAAAACGTCATACAATGTTACATCATCATCCGAAGATACGTTTAATCGCATTTCTACCATTAATAAGCCCTGAAATGCGATTAAACGTTTCTTCGGATGATGATGTAACAATGTCTTTCGTTTTCGCGCTCAGGCCTTATCTTTAGGAGGCGTTGGTTTGACTGACCTGCACCAATCGAATACTTTTCGCATCTTCTTTATACAGAAATTTTATGACAATAATACACTGGCATAGAAATATAGTCAGACACTATCTTGTTTTATAATGACACGGCTATTAGGTCAACCAAGCAGTCCTTCTTCCCTACTGCTCATATGATACACATAACATATAAGCCATATTAAATAACTCTAAAAAAGTACAGATCAAATTGGAACGTCCTAGTAGCTTGCAAAATATTCTTTTCTATGATGATGAAAAAATCATTAAGATAACCTTCTGTTTTCTTAAACTTGTTTGGTATACTTAAGATTTATTTCTTATCTCTCCGTGCGTTAGGGGTCTCCCTCTAAGTGGGTGTGTAAGGATGTTTCACGAGAGCCTACAAGTGTGCTTGGATGATAAATGGAATGCTGCCATGGACAGAGAGCTCGATATCGTGGAGACTTACGTCAACTTCCTCTGCAGAGATGGTGGCATTCGATTCGTAGGCAAGTATTGAAACGCATTCTTTGGAAATAAGATACTATTTAAGTATTTTACTTAATGTGTCACAATATTTCAGAAATGGCAGCGCTCGACAAAAGACTTCAATGCACGGAAAATATTTCGCCAAAGTTGTCCAGTTGTACATCTAAGTATAGTTCATCCTTACTCGCGACATTTCAGTATCCATTCCAGGAATATCATTGCAAGTAAGTGGCTCTAAATGATGGTAAATTTTATAACATTGTGCCATAGTTTAGAACTAGGGGAGACCTCGCACTGGGGAGTATATTCAAACAGTTTCTGGGGTAGATTGAAACTATACATTTAATATATGTGATAACAAAACACAGACTCTTGCAAAGCGGACGTGTCAACTCAGTGGAATTTTAAATTTTGATACCCTTCTGCCATTTAAAGTTGTTGCTTCTTGACAAAATTTTAATCATATTTTACGTGTAATATAAAAAATTTAACACAAACCTTCATCTAAAGATAATTTTTCGTCCCGTCTCCTATATGGTTGTTGATGATTTTCTGAATCCCCTCAGAAATTAGACTAAAGAAGTATTTAGTTATGAATGGCTGGAGATTTCATAAACAGTTTCTGTGCTAATATCTTGCATTCCTCGGCGAATATTGATATTTGCTTCGGAGTTTATTAAAAAGAAAGACAATCAAGTAATTTCAAAGATTCACTATACAGGGTGAATACAAAAGCCTGAACCCCCCTTTTATTTTTTGAATCGAAGCAGATATGTCAATTTTGATGAATCCAATGAATAGGAAGTTGTGGGTGGCCTTTTCCCATGGTGCACTTTTCATCATCCCAAATATGCAAATTAGGACACATTCAAAATTTATCTCAAAAACCGTAAGGGATAGAGAAAAAAACCCAATTGCAAACTTATTCAGCATAAAAAAACAAACAAAACAAAAAAATTATCCAAATCGGACCAACCAATCACCCACAATCACGTGGTGAACTTGTTGTAGCTTACAAACAGTCACACTGCACATGGAAAACTGAATGTTGATATTTCCACTACGTAAAGCATGCAAATCACAAAATTAACATAAATTACCATACTCACATTCACTTTCATGCGGGAAAGCAAATAAAAGGCATGTTTTGGCGTCAGTTAGGTTCCGTGCCCAATTGTGTTATAGTGATTGTGGCGTCAGTTCACCACGTGATTGGGGGTGATTGGTTGGTCCGATTTGGATGATTTTTTTTGTTTTTTTTTATGCTGAAGAAGTTTGCAATTGGGTTTTTTTCTCTATCCCTTACGGTTTTTGAGATAAATTTTGAATGTGTCCTAATTTGCATATTTGGGATGATGAAAAGTGCACCATGGGATAGGCCACCCACAACTTCCTATTCATTGGATTCATCAAAATTGACATATCTGCTTCGGTTCAAAAAATAAAAGGGGGGTTCAGACTTTTGTATTCATTCTGTATACAAGGGGCACTGCAGGCGTTTATACCCACGGGCAACACAAGAGGTTCGAAAAGTACTCTCCATTGGAGGCTATGCACAGATTTATCCATTTAAACCAGTCAGAAGAGGCTTGTTTCCAGTCGACTTCGGAGACACCCGAAAGTAAGGCTACGACGTCCTCATCGCAAGAAATCGAACCCCACGATGCTCATTTTGCATGTGAGAAAACACGAAGTTGCTGCAGATAGTCAGGCCGGGCGAGTAAGGTCCGGCAATCGGGAGATACGATGCTCCACAGGAAACTCCACAGTCCGAACTGCCCGATGAGCACGTGCCAAAGTCCAGTTCTTGGGTGCTTTTCTCGCCAGTTTTGTAGCACTTGTGGAACAAACTTCGTCACGTATCATTCCTCAGTGACAGTATTGCCAATTTGCAGGGGAATGGTCGTCAAATGACTAGTGCTAGAGTAGAAGCTAACAACCGCAAACTTTCCAACGATTTGAACTCTTTTCGGTTTCTATTTTTGTGCACCCACTCTGACTGCTCTTTAATCTCAAGTTTTAAAGAGTGCTATGTGGGATCGCGAAACCACAATATCACGTACTTTCATGATTCTCGATTATTAATTACTTTTAATCACCCAGAGTTAAAAGGAAGTCGTGAACGAGGAGGTAAAGAGGGAATACAATTTATTTGGAAAATCAAACAACTTTCATCTTACAAATTAATTCCGCTAAATTACATTCAAAATGAACAGTAAATAAATTAGAATGAGATATATGAAAAATTGATTCACATTAGGAATCTTAATTTAAGTGCGCGATAAGATATGTTTCATTACGGAAACTTCAATTCAAAAGATAGTCGTCCGAAGCATCACCATCAAAGCTCGCCTCTTTTAGTTTTGCCAATGGCACCGCAACACAGGAAAGCGGCGACTATAAATGGCTTGTCGACACGCAGCCCTTTTCTGACGGAAATAATAAAGAAATTGTTAATTGCTATGCACAATAAAATAGAGCTAATGAGTGATAAATGAGGAATTTGCTAGAGGGATGATTAAAACAAAAAACTGCCGACCGTGGCGTGAACACCCGTGTTCGGAATCGCTGCTGCCAAGTGTGGAACGGCCTGCTTTCTGCAAGGCCCTTCGTAGCTCCAGGGGGACTGGTCACTTTTGGAAGAATAGAATCAAATGCATATAAGTCAGTAAACTGTTCTTGCCTGTTACTGCTCGCATAGGGCAAAGTCCGATAGTTGTCTCTTGGTTCGAACTCGATAACTACCCCGATGAACCTCTCGCTTCGACTCAGGGAAAATTATTCGTGGCTGACTGTGTGCTCCCTTCAATGCCTCAGAGGAATATTTATCATTATTTAACAAACATCTATTCTGTCGTACCGGGACAATTTGGTTTCAAAAGTATTATTTAGCAATGAACTATTACAACCCGGTTCTTCGGCATTAACTGATAAATATAAATGATTTAGCGACTAACTTCCTCTTTGTGTGGAACATCTTATAGATGAGGGATGTACAATCGTTGATTAAGGAGTCCATAGTGCTGAAATGGTTTACCTCTGCGTCGTCTCTATTTCTATCACCTCTCTTCTTCGGCGAAATCATAGAGCAGCTTGAAAGGGCAGCAGTTGCGGCATCATCTTTCACCTGCATCGATTCTGAAAACTCTGTCCTTCGTATTTCTCCTGCCTTCTTTTTATTTGCTCTTTTAATCAGCTCATTACTTAGGGGATATGCAACACCAATGGGCGCACGCTGCTGCTCGCCTGATGTCTTCAGACCCGTCTACTATTCCTCGAGGTAGACGGTCTTACGACGCGCTCGGGCTTCGCTTTCGCCAAATCACCGGCCCGCGCTCCATTCCTCATGGAGCTTTCGCTTTCGCTTTCACTTACGGTGCTCACCATCGCTCTCGACGTTACTTCATCTAATTCACTTGCGCTCATTTTTATTGGCTCAATCTGTCATGTCGGAAAAATTATTTTTATTATTTTTCTCCTCTAATTGACATGACACTTAATTTTCTTAATTGGAGGAATGATATTGAAAATGAAACCAATAAAAATATTTGCCCATTAAAAAAAAAACCCAAAAAAACGTGTGACTTAGGTGCCGTTTCGAAAGATAATGCCGAATATTAACACTAGGGGTTCATAGTAATAAACCCGAGGGGTCTGACAATACTCTGAATCTTTGACAAAGGTAAAATGAATCTCTGCAAATCCTCACCGAATCTGTTTTGAATCCCATGTTTTTGAATCCTGAATCTGACTTCTCGAGCCGATATCTCGAACGAGATTCTCGTAAAAATCGAGACAAGCAAAATGGTCTTGCTTTTTGTATATCAAAATCAAAGCAAAAGAAATTAACCATGATTTTCTCCATTTATCAAGGTCGAGTTTTACTTACAAGGGAATCCCTCGAACATGTATGTCACAGATTTCCACCAAATTGAAATATGTTACTCATCTGAAGCTACTATAGATGCTTGCAAAATAAGAGAGTGCGAAATTGTGTTTCTTTCAAAATAAACCGCGAAAACGAAAAAATTTCAGCATACATAGCCATACAAAGACTCCATTGTTAAAACGGTTTGGCTATGTGGAGTTCCCTTTTTAGTGGATAAGAATGCTGGATTATCTCATCTCAGTTTTGTTATGGAATCGTTTTCCGATCTGCATTATTACCTTTATGACATGTCAAATCATTTGATGATCATTGGACTTTTCAACTTTGTTTTTTTTGTTTTGTTTTGGGGTTTGGTTGTGTTTTTTTTCAAACTTTAATAAAGCAGTAAAATTACAATTATTGGCATCAATTTGCTGATCGCTGAAAATTTAAATACCTTTTGATTCTTCGCAGTTTTATTAGTTTTTTTTGTTAAAGTTAGACTGGCAGCGAGCTCGAATCGCATTTTTAAAGTGAACTTTTGTTTTAAAAAAATTGAAATTACTGAAGTACTTATCCACTAAATTTATCTCGTTTTTGATTTATACACTGCTCAAAAGAATTAGGGGAACAGTTCTGAAAAATCTCAAGATCAAGACTTCCGATAAAATGTTTCATAGTTTTTTGATAAATTAGATGTGGTCTATTGACACCACTGGGTGTTTTTTCGAATTTGTTTTTTTCCGTGAGTTTAAAGTGAAAATGCCACAGATCCCTTAAAGACAATGATCATAACCTTATGACAAAGGTCACATGGTCTTCAGACAGCATTAATTTGCATGTTATGGTTCTGATACAATATTCGGGCGTTTAATTGAGACAAAATGGGACATCTCAGGCTGGAGGAAGTTGAACGAGCTTCAAGTGTCACCTTCAGTGATCCACCGTGCATGGAATCGTTTCCAACAGACTGGTAGTTATTCCAAGGACTGGGTAAGAATACACACAGGCATAACGGTAAGAATGCAGGACCGATATCTTCAAACTTCTGTTCTTTACCGAAGAAAATCAACTGGTAGAGACTTGCAAAACGACCAGCATGCGGCATCTGGAGTGGCTGTTTCCGACCAAACAGTCAGAAACAGACTATGGGAAGGTGGTTTGTGAGTCAGAAGGCCGAATCGTGTACCTCATCTCACGCGCCGACACCGAGAAGCCCGACGTCGTTTTGCCCAACAACACATCAGC
>JAHWFO010095819.1:275091-310049 GCA_023313115.1 Rhysida immarginata | reverse complement strand
CTCTGGAGAGCGCTTTGCAGAAGCAACAATGCAACAGACAGACACAAGGGAAGTGGATCCAGCCATGGTTTGGGGGGGGGATCTCTATCGACAGCCGTACTAATCTCGCTGTCCCAGGACGTCTCAATGCTGAAGTCTACATCAGGGCAAAATAATGCTCGTCGGCATATGGCGCGTGCCACTCAGAAATTTCTCCAAGAACGGAACATTCCAACATTGGAGTGGCTAGCAATGAATCCGGACATTAATCCGATCGAGCATGTGTGGGACATGCTTGAAAGACGCATAAGGCGACGTCCAACAAGTCCACAATCACTGCGCAACCTTTTGCAGGTCCTCATCGAAGAATGGCAGACATCCGTCGACTTGTGCGGAGCATGCATCGCAGATGCGCAAAGATCCTTCGAGCTCATGGAGGGAATACACGTTACTAGAGAACACTTCTAGGGAGACGTGTATCCAGAGAAGTCTTGAGACCCCTTCTTGAAAACAGTTTTCTCACTTTAGTTTCATCAGGGGTTATGTCTGTCATTTGTTTTTCCCAATATGCTTGGTAAACTACGCCTACACTTGTTTATTTGTTAAATAAATTGAGAGCGCTTAATGTGTTCATGGGGTTGTACGGATATTATAATTTATTTAAATAACATAGGCGTTTTATATTGTGTTCCCCTAATTCTTTTGAGCAGTGTATAAATCACCCCCAATAGAGACAATGTTGGGTCAAGGCTATCTACGAGATAGATAAGTGTTTAGAACTCGGTTAAGACCAAAATCAAAACTCGGTTGGTTTCTTTATTGACTTGTATTTTGTTTTGTCATAGCGAAATAACGTGATAAGCGTCGGGTTAATTCAAAATTTCGTCAAGTAAATCTTGGTTTAGTCGTTGAATCTTAATCTTACACTATGTGATTCAGAGAATCTTCGGAAGATTCCGGAAATTCTTATAAATCTTTGAATCCGTTAACATTTCCCTGAATCTTGATCAAATTATTGAGATTCATAAATCTTTGCTATAATTTTGTTGAGTGTCAGACCCCTCGGATAAGCCCATGTTTCATCACCAGTTGGAAAACTATAAACTGACCTGATTCGCTCTATTCGAAACACTCAAGCATTTCATTGTCCAATTAAGTCTTTCTTTTTTTGCTCACATGTCAACCCGTAATGGACCCATCTCGTAATGGATCGTTTCGTTAAATGAAGAGGAGTTCAAAAAAATGGTTTTCACTACTGTCAATCTGATGTTGTAGACTCCTATATCATGTTGGTAAGTGAAACGCGGGTCTGCCTTTATCATGTTCTCTACACGACGAATGATTTCCGGAGTGACTGTACCAACAGCACGTCCACTACGGGAATCGTCGTACAGAGAATTTCGCTCCCTTCAAAATTCTCAAGACCAGTTTGTGGCATATGCTTTCGATGGATAATAGTTCGGAAAAGTTTCTCCCAACGTTTCATTGAACTCATTTGTATTTAATTCATGGCTCTCCACGCCTCTCTTAAAATCTCCATTAGGACTTGCTCCTGCAGTCCTATAACGAACATTTCGAGCCACTGTTCAGTTCAAACAAATACCAGCAGGACAAAGAAATTCGGGCAAACTTCATGTAAGGAATGTCTGCACGGTCACGGTCCTTAAAATTGATGGCGCGTGTATACTGATTGCTCAACTACAAATTTCTGCACCGGTCCTTCGAATTTCTAATAAGCAATAGTAAATGAATTAAGCACAATCAATACGCAATATTTTGTTCATCTATAATTTCCACATGGTTATAGAAATACGCTATCAGGCTAAAAGGAAATATAAGGAAGAGTGGGGTCTGTTCGGACGCGGGTTGGTTCGGACAAATCGATTTTTTCAGTCGAAACTATTCACACGCTGCTTAAAAAATTATCCCTAGTGCGCGACACTATAAAGATTATGGAAATCTATTCGCCAGAACGATCACAACAAAGGTAAGTAAATAAGAAATATAATTTATTTTCGGGAGTGTGAAAAAAAAGTTTGAGGTAGAGAGGTTATACGAGAAATGTTAACAGACGTTTATTCCTGAGGGACAGTACTATGCTTAAACGTGTTGCAGCTTCATTTCGGCCATGTGCGTCGTTAGGCCTTATCAAGGTTTTATTTGATTTCTGGCGTGGTGGGGTTGATTCGGACACAACAAAGAGGGTTGGTTCGGACGCGTTTGGCTAGAACTTACAAAAGGAAAAGAAGGCAAGATCTTCCTTCCAGGGAAGATATGAAGCGAGCACCAGAACATACAAAAAATGAAAGCCGCAGTAGAAATGTCACATCTGCTAGCCCTGCTTCTAAATGAAACAAAGCTGCTAGTCGAGTGATTGTGATTTTTTTTATAATGTGTGTGAAAATGTTAAGCAAATTGTGATAACATTTTCGTGCTCTTTTGATAATAAAGTTACCTTGTATTTCATTAAAGTGGCGAAAAACATTTATCCGAAACAGCCCCGCGACAGTCCGAAGCAACACCACATCTAGGGGTTGCTTTTGATATTGCAGAGGTTTTTTAAAATATACAGGGTGTTGTTAAATTTCATGGAAAAATGATAGGGGTGACGGAATATGCGATTCTAAGCAAAAAAGTTCGTATGAACATGGGTCCGAATTTGAACGATAACTGAGATAAGAACAGAAATAAAAATGCCGCCACTAAGATCAACATGTTAATAACTCACTTTCTACATACACCTAGGATGATGAAATCTGAGAGAATAATAGGGTACATAAAATTGTGTATACCGTTAAAATTTGATCGAATTATTCCAACAACTAGTTTCCGAGTTACGTAGTCAACATCGTAACAACGTGGTATTTAGTACTCACATGTGAGCTCGTGTTACGATGTTGAGTGGGTAACTCGGAAAATACTCGTTGGAATTCGTTCAAAATTTAACGGTATACACAGTTTATGTAACCTGTTATTTCTTCAAACTTCATTATCCTACGTGTTAAAGAAAGTGAGTTATTAACTTGTTGATCTTAGTGGCGGCATTTTTATGTCTGTTCTTAACTCAGTTATCGTTCAATTTCGCACCCATGTTCATACGAACTTTTTTGCTTAGAATCGCATATTCCATCACCCCTATCAGTTTTGACATGAAATTTAACAACACCCTGTATAAATTTACAGGGTGTTTCTAAATGGAAGGACAATAAGTACCTAGCGTGATCCTTTGCATGATGACAAACTTAAAGTTCTTTATGCAAAATGTTAAGGAACTAACCATCACGCGAAGTTTGCTGAAAACCTGGCGAAAACGTCATTTTATCTCAACAAGTGGCGCAGTTCATTATTTTGATATGTGGAATAGACTGAAATCCTCTTTGATTAGGACATTGTTTTAAAACATTATGTCACAATGTGTACGTTTTCAAAACAGATAACCTTTGATCAAATGTGTGCACATTGGCAACACCACCTCTACTCAATGAGTAGAGGTGGTGTTGACATTGGCATACTAAACTAAACAATACAAGATGGACGTCAGCACACTCTGCATTTGTGTACACGTTTTACTGTGTACATGTGATCAGTGTTAAACTTCGCAAGTACCTCGAAATGACATGAAACTTAATATGTAAAGGAAAGTTTTAACAACCGAAAACACGCAGCTCTACAGCAATAATGTGGTTTTGTTTTGACTAAACGCGCTGCATCATTGTGACGTCGACCAGTATTAAGTATTAACAAAGCACTACATTGTTTTTTAAAACTTCGTCTCCCCTTTGAATTTAATGAACTCTTGATGCGGAAAGCTCATACATGAGGTACGATACGATTCTTTTACACCCCCAATTTTGAGTTTTCGAAAGTTTCGATAAGAAACTTTTTGCTTGATTGATGCATGCAATCACGCTATTGTCCTACCATTTAGAAACACCCTGTATAGATTATCGTGTGACTACTGAAAAATCACATGTACAGGAAAATGACGAAAGGTTTAGAATACAAAATACAATATACACATTCACTATCTGGTTCATGATTATTAACCCACAGAAAGAAAAAAAAAATTGATTTTCGTCCGAATCAACATATTAAAAGAGACATTGGAATTTTCGAACCATGAGTATCTGGAACAAAAATTATCCCTCGAGCTCGCGCTCACCGGTGCAAGTGGTTCAACCGGCATCGTTAACGAGAGAAAGCGAATATATCGAAATTGGCAGACGGGATCAAGAGACTCGAAAAGACGGTCTGAAAGGAGAAGAAAAGATTTGCTCGAACCTTGGCTCTCAAACGATGGCTCGGGCAGAGCATTAGAGTCGCCAAAGCTAGTGGGAAAGAATTTTTGCGATTCGGCGAGATTCAGGAGAAACTTCGTCTCAATCTTCTATGCCATCATGCGTGCTGTTTTCAGAGATTGGATCTTTAACCTTACCGGAGTCGCACTGCCAGGCTGAGAGTCGTAATGCATTTTATTTAAAGAAGAAGTCTGCTACGGACATTGCTAATTCTTTAATTGTTACAGAGTGAGAGAAGGAAAACGAGTATTCGACTAAGGAGGACGGCAAGAATGAACTGCTTCCCCGGCTAAATATCGGTTGGAAGGAATTCGAGCTGAACGACGGACTGAATGGTAATGTTATGATTTCCTCACAAGAACCAATTGCTATATTTTATAGTCACGTAGCTGTCGATGTAATTAACGGCTTTACAATTCTCGAAGCAGAGAACTTTCAATATGTTAATAATGTATTTATGGAAGCTTCATATTTACGAGAGCGGGTGTTCTTAGTCGGAATATTTCCCTTTGGCCTCCTTTCATATTTAAGAGAAGATATTGGAGGTTTCCTAGAATATTGAGTAGAACACATTCTTCTCTCGACTATTCTTTTGAGGATTAATATTTTGGTTTGACTTTAATTTTTCCATATAAATTTATGTCGTCATCTTCGGGACTTTCACCTGCAATTTTAGTGGATCAAAATTCTGACTTTTAAATATATATTTCATAGCAACCGTTACTTGGAATTCTCTTATTTCACAGTCAAGTAAATATTTATTTATACGGGTAGATTGCGTATTGACGCCCCTTTGCCTCCTAAGATAATTTTTCTTGCATACTGGATTTATTTAAGATATTCTTACCTGGATTAGTGCTTATGCTACTTAAGTCAACTGTGCTTATTTAGATAGTGGATTTTTGCTTGTTTGTGCGTTTCAGTCTTCCACTTGTTCAACGGATTACAGCGTTGGAACGTCTTCCGATTTTGCCAAAAAGCATTGATATATGTGTGCTAGGATAGTGCGTCTTCACAGAAATTCGGCGCCTTTTTATTGTTGCAAGTTTACGACGTTGTCACTGGGCCATTCAGCGACCACCCCGTCATATTGGTGTCTACCGTGTTGATCGCCTTCGCTTCCAGTACAAATTACTCTGTATTTGATTTACTGTATTTCAATGTCATGTCACTTAGCTGCAGAACGCCTTGAAGAAGTCCGAAGACTAGTTTAATTGCTGGAAACTGAATCTTGACGTCGGAAGATGCAAAGTCGTGTACTTCAACAAATCGGACCAACCAATCACCCACAATCACGTGGTGAACTGTTTGTAGCTTACAAACAGTCACACTGCACCAGGAAAACTGAATGTTGATATTTCCACCAAGTAAAGCATGCAAATCAAAAATTAACATAAATTACCATACCCACATTCAATTTCATGCGGAAAAGCAAAGAAAAGGCATGTTTCAGCACACACATGACAGAACAATTCCAGGATAGCAAGCTACATTGTTCCGGAAATGGTCAACATGATGGTCAAAATTGTGGGTGATTGGTTGGTCCGATTTGGAGGATTTTTTTTTTGTTTTGTTTGTTTTTTTATGCTGAACAAGTTTGCAATTGGGTTTTTTTCTCTATCCCTTACGGTTTTTGAGATAAATTTTGAATGTGTCCTAATTTGCATATTTGGGATGATGAAAAGTGCACCATGGGATAGGCCACCCACAACTTCCTATTCATTGGATTCATCAAAATTGACATATCTGCTTCGGTTCAAAAAATAAAAGGGGGCTTCAGACTTTTGTATTCACCTGTATGCCTTTATATATGCGCCTTCTTGAAGATACCGCTTATTCTCTACGGTAAGCACCAAACAGCTTCCTATGCCAGCGACCAGAAGGCGTCTGCCCCATTAAATCAGAACGAGTGTCGCTTCCTTCTTCTTTTCTTCTTTCATGGTCTATCCCCTCTGACTCAGGGTTTCAACTCCTTTCTATTAAGGAGTGGGTGATGTCATGGCCAACGAATAAGAATAATAAAATTTTTATAATTTTTAGTTTTTTGCTGTGACACAAAGTAAATTGTATGTGAATTAATTAAAATAACGAACATTCACCAGTTGTTATAATTATACTGCATTTGATGAAGTTCATCAACCACTCCCTTGTCTCTTCATCAACTGAAGTTGTAAGCCTCTGGGATTCCTATGGTAAATTAAAAAAAATATAATTAAAAAGTGTGTGCGTAGAGGGGGGATGCCGACAAGGTAAGCTGGAAGTGTTTCAATGGCCCCCAAATTGACATGAAGTTAGAGTAAAGGTTGCTTTTCGAGTTCAGAAATCCACCAGACGAATGGCCGATACAACTCATTCTTCAATAGCTATAAAAGCGGACTTGCAACTCCCTAGCATTTTGGCATATAAACGGTAGACAAAAACTAATGAAAAAAAAAACTCACGCACATGATGGAGAATCAAGAAAACAGCTTAAGTAGAATGCATGAAGCCACCATTACATCAGTCTTTGCGAGGTTCTAAGGATATATGACTGTTTCGCTGGATTTTATAGGCATGAAATGCATTTTCATTTATGTCAGTGTTTCAATGTATGCCAAGTTTCAATCTACCCCAGTCTCCCCTACTAATTTCTGTTTTTGTATTTAATTATTCTTATTTCTTCAACAGAAATGCAACAAAATATTATGGTTGCTACAAAAACTACATGAAGAGTGTTTGCGGTAATGATTTTTCAGAATGGTTGTACAGTTTGAAAACAGAGGAACTCATGGCCCGTTGTCGACACAGTTTGCCAAACAGCAGCGGGTGGAGGTCATTGTGGTTTTCATTCATGATTCCCGCTTTATGTTTTTTCAGAAATTTTATTTAGTTATTTAGACTATGTTAACTGATACTGTGATTTCACTACCAATGAGAAAGTTAATATTTAAAATGAGATATATTATTAAGACTGTAAATAGTTATGAACAGGTCAGTATAGACAATATTGTATTAATTCATGCAGAATTATATTTTAATAAATGGCGACTTAATTACGTAAAAGAAATTAAAATAGTTTATTCAAAATGATGTTGAAATGAACTTTAAAAATTTTATAGGTTTATAATTTATACATATAAAAGTTTTTATGATACTCGCTTTTTTTTACTGTTGGAGGATAATTTCTTTTATAATTGCTTGAAAATAATAACTTCTTAATTGATGAACAGAAATTACTTACCGATATAATTCTAAATTATTATTACTAAGTATACCGAAAAGTGCTTTATGCTATTACGGGGAGAGGGGAGGGGGGAGGACGTGACTGTCTGTAACTTGATTTTCTCGAAATGTAGAAAAGAGGCGCATTCATTTATTCGTTCAGTGTGATTTTTTTGCACTGAGTGCGCGCACTAGCCGTTCGAAGTAGCTCTCGTGCGGCCTGTGAGAGGTGTTCGGAGATTTACTTCCGTGCGAGAACCAAGCGCACGAAGGTAGAAGCAGGGTCGTTTCGTGCGTTTTGCAATTGCAAATGGCGAACTGCAATCCAACGAAGCTCCAGATTTCGATCACTGTCGATGATGGTCGAAATTTTGCATTCAAGTGGATAAAGAGAGTTTATACAGATTAAAAAAAAATTCGAAAGCGAAAAAGACTTTAAAAATTTGAAATTTAGACTCTTGGGGTGATTAAAAAGGAGTTGTTGAGGCATCGCTATGTTCTTGGTTTGGCTCAAAACGCACGGACCGTTCGGTGAAAGATCGTGCACAGACACAGAAACTGCACTGAACGCACTAAACGGTAATTGCACGGGGCGCACTATCGACGTCATCATCGTGCAAATCATACGAATAAACGAATGCGCCTAAGATTTTCAAAAGCTTTGTTTCGCCAATCGATAAATATGCTTCATCGTACGAACCAGTTCGAACATGATTAAAAGCTGCACACTGTATAATGCCCTGGGGGGAGGGGTATCTTAAACCTGTCGCTCTTCGTCGACGTAAACTCAGAATCAAAAGGCTATTCGCGGGTGTCGTTAGTTAATTGAAACTGAACCTCTGACAACACTCAGTGTTAGTTCAGTTACACTCACCTTTATTTTATTTTTATTTGAACTAGCTTCAAACTTCAATTTTAACTGCGGGATCTCATAAACGGTTCGTTATCCGAACCATGTTTATATGAACTTTTATTTCCATCTCGCTGTGGGGAATCACCACCAGAAGTTTGTGACAAGGGTTTAGATACACCCTGTATATTTCCTTTTTATTTTGATTCATTGAACAATAAATATTTACAGGGTGTCCCGTAATGAGTAAACGAATATTTGGTAAATGGCAATATGGGTGATTCTAAGCAAAAAAGTTCATATGAACATGGGTCCGAATTTGAACAATAACTGAGATATGAATAGAAATAAAAATGCCACTACCAAGATCAACACGTTAATAACTCAGGTTCTACAACACCTAATATGATGAAATTTGAAAGAATAATAAATAGGGTACATCCAACGAGTAGTTTCGGAGTTACGCATTCAATATCGTAACACGTGCTGGTTAGTATTCACATGTGGAGGAAGATGTCGGAACCGAGTAAACGGAATCCAATTTATACAAGCTCTCCGATTTCAGTGGATCCACAATTGATGTAGTAATATGCGGAATCTGTATGTACTATTCTTTTGATAATGTGCCACGCAAAGGATTCATCATTTACTGGAATTTTATTATCACATTTGGACTATTTAATCTTGTGAGTTATCAAGTATAATATCTTGCTAGTATAACTATTACCCGCCATCTGTTCTCGACTCCTCGTGTGTTTTTTTTCCTTCCAAAGTCGGGACTGGATTATTTTATCTCTACATAAGCTGCATAATAATTTTATAAGTGTATTTTTTCTTATTCCTCTACGCCGCTTAATTACCTACTCCTAAAATATGCCACTGAGAGAAGGAAAAAAATCATTCGACCGCAAAAAAAAAAGTTGTTACCCGCCAAGCTGTTTTGGACTCAGCTGGGAAATTTTTATCAGAAGATTACATCTCCAGTTTAATTGAGAGGAATTTTCAAAAATTATTTTGAGGACACCACTACGATTGATCATCTAGCGAATTTAATTTATAGGAAGATTATGGACAAACTGGAACATTCTCTGAACTCATTATCAACACAAATTGCACTTTTAGAATCGGATCTTGCGACCCTCAAACCTAGAATGTATACCATGGAACCCATCTGAAAACAACTTAAAGTGAACCCGAGTTTTGCTGATTTCTCACCTGCTTCTGAGTTTATTGCTCAATTAGAAAGTTTCAAAGCACAGCTTGATGATCTTGAACAGTACACTAGGCGGTCCAACATTAAGAGTTTTTAATGTTCCTGAGGAACCCATGGAAAACCTCACCTCCAAGATGCTGGATTTATTTCAAACCAAGATCGACGTCCATCTCAACGCCTCCGATATTGCCGCAATTCATCGTTTAAGAGTACGGCCAAGCGCGAATGTCTACCCAGTGATCATCTTCACAAATCAAAAATCTAATTATAAAAAATCGGCTGAAGCTGCGGCAAAGAGCAAGTTCGGACTCAGGCAAATCTGGACGAATTATGACCAAAAACTCCGTTGGGGGTGCAGTTATACTCCGCAATATAAAAGACGTTTAGGGCATAAACTAGTGATAAGTATCGTTTTTTTCTTTGTTCAATTTTTATTTTAATTCTTCGCAATTTGTACGTTAGATTTCTGTTTTCTCTAATTTTTGGCGTTTATCTAATTCGAGCTATGAGATTTTGTCCACTTCTTTCCTGCTCGCTAACTTATTTTCCTGGTCCAGTGATCGTTCAAATTAGTTGTATTAAACATCTCTTTAATGCCCACTACTATTGACCCCTCCAATATATCTGATCTTAGCATCTTACTAAGCAACCACACTTCAAATCACTCTCAATTGCCGTTTTTTTATTGTACCTAAATATACACTACATGATCAAAGGAGTTGGGACACCTGTTGCTCTACCGTAAAGCCGCATAAAGCTTCAATCAGTTGTGTGTAGGACCACCCCGAGCTGCTATCACTGCCTCCACCCTACATGGCATATTGTCCACAAGTTTACGGTATGTGTCCACAGGTATTGACCTCCATTCCTCGAGGAGTGTCGTGATCAGATGTAGGGCGAACCATCCTGGATCTCACACGTCGTTTCAATTCGTCCCAAAGATGTTCGATGGGGTTGAGATCAGGACTCTGGGCGGGCCAATCCAGTTCTTCAACCCGCATTTCGTCAAACCAGTCGGATATGGATCTTGCTTTGTGGCAAGGCGCATTGTCGTGCTGGAAGAGGAACGGCCCGTCACGGAAGTGTTCCCACAGCGCTGGAAGTGCCCCGTTATCCAGAATGGTCCTGTAGCCATCAACATTGAGGTTTCCGTCCACCTGGATGAGCGGGCCCAGTCCAGTCCAGGAGAAACACCCCAGGTGTTCACAGGGATGTCCCAACTCCTTTGATCATGTAGTGTACGTAGTATTAACGCTACTTTTTCTTCACATTTAGCTTCTCTAATTGAACTCAAATTCTTTCCTATTAAATAATAACTACCACGGAAGCATGGACGCGCTCATTATCAGAAATCCCCCCTCTTACCAATTACGCACTAATGCCATGCCATGGCAATCTATGTGGACTCATGCCATGCGAATCAATTGGGGGGTCACTTTAAATGTTAGTGATCGTAGATACATATACGGGAATGATCTTCACGTATTTTCTTAAACGGATAAATGAAGCGCTATCCAAGTTCATAAAGTTCAAAGATTGGGCAGAGAATCAGATAGAAAGAAAGATCAAAATTATCAGGACAGATAATGGGTTGGAATTCGTGTGCAGGGCTTTCGAAAACTTACTCAAAAAGGCAGGTATTAAACACCAAAGGACAGTGCCAGCGAGTCCTCAGATTAATGAGATAGCAGAAAGGGCCAATAGAACGCTCTTAGATAAAGCAAGAACCATGCTAATACACGCGGGACCACCCCAGAAATTTTGGGCAAAAGCAGTACCTACAAGCGCGTATTTGCACAATCGGACAGTAAATAGCAAGAATAAGGAAATAACGCAAGTAGAAAAATGGTACAGGAGGACGCTATCGGTAGCGCACCTGACAACATTCGGCTGCTTGGCGTATTACAGCATCAAAAGGAACAAGCGGCATAAACTTAACCCGGAAGCGGAAGTCGGAATTTTCGTAGGCTATGCATTGAATAGGAAAGGTTATAGAATATACGACCCAGAACATAACATTGTAAGGGAAGTTAGAACAGTTAAGATGGATGAAGGAACCCTTGGAATAAATTACTTCAAGGAGTTAGAAACCGATAATACAGAGTCGGAATGTGGGTAAGAGAGCTGGATAGAATACAGGTTAGGTAACACAGAAGTAAGGACGGATGAAAATGAGGACAACATTCAAGAACCATGTATAGTAGAGGTCGAAGGTAATGCTACTGATCAAGCTGATGAACTGAGAAGGAGACCTGGCAGAAAAAGGGGTGATACAGATTATACAGATAAGGCGCATGCAACAAGCGGAAGAAAGAGAAGGGAGGCTCCTGGAGATGGGCGTCAGAAGATTGGAAAGAATGAGAGAACAGGCAGATATAGCGGAGATCGCACCGAACAATTATAAAGAGACACAAAAATCTGCATTTAGAGAAGAATGGAACAAGGCTATGGATGACGAAATTAACTCGTTGAAAATGCATGATGTATGGGTATTAGTGGAACGCAAAGAGGGAATGAAAGTGGTAGACTCCAAATGGATATTTACGATAAAAGATAATCCTGATGGAACGGTTAGAAGAAGGAAGGCGAGGTTAGTCGTTATGGGAAACAATCAAAGGCCTGATGTTGATTTCTTAGAAAGTTATTCTCCAATCATAAAGATGGAATCATTTAGGGCATTAACAGCGATCGAAATCAAGGAAAACATGAGCATAGAATTCAGGGACATTAAAACAGCCTACTTATATGGCGAGCTGAATGAAGAGATTTATATGAGACAGGCGATGGGTTATGAGCAAGGTCAGGATCTAGTATGTAAGCTCAAGAAAAGCTTGTATGGATTACCTCAATCGGAAAATTGTTGGCACAAGAGGCTCAGAGAGGTTATGCTGGAATTGGGACTGAAGCAATTGGACAGTGATCCATGTATATTTATGAGCAATGGAAATGATGAAGTGTATATTGGCGTTTACGTCGATGATTTGTTATTCGTAGGGGATACAGCTAATATAAAGAAATGGGTTATTAAACTGAGGGGGCATTTCCAATTGACAGAGGTAACCCGCAACGACTCGTTCCTAGGGATTCAAATTAAACGCTCACAGCACGGAATTCCGATATCTCAATCTCATTACGCAAAGAAGATCCTGCGACGATTCGGGATGGAGGCGTGCATCCCAACCAAAACTTCAGCGGACGGAAATCAAAATTTGAGCAAGTATGAACAGTCGCCAAGTGTCGACAAGAACTTGTACTTGGAAATGATAGGTTTTTTGATGTATTTAGCCGTGGGTACACGACCCGATAGAGCATATTGTGTTAGCTGCCTATCACAGTATTCAAGTAATCTCAGACAGATACATCTTACAGCCGTGAAGCGTGTGTACAGATATATAAAAGGAACTTACCATTTGGGACTATTATACGATGACAACCCAGGACAGTTAAGTTTGTGCACGGACGCAAGTTGGGACTCCACGAAGGACGCAAAGTCATTTTCTGGATATGCCACGAAAATAGGCAGCTGTGTAATCAGCTGGAAAAGCAAAAAGCAAACTTTAGTCGCCATGTCTACATGCGAGGCGGAGTTGATGGCCATCTGCGAGGGGGTACGTGAACTTTTATGGCAAAATAATTTCTTAACTGAACTAAATATGGAGAAATATGCAGTAAAACCCCTAACACTCAGAAGACAGTACAGCTGCTATAAACTGGGTGAATGGCCATGTGACTACACAGAGAACTAAGCACATAAATCGCAGATATCACTTTATCAGAGATGAAGCGAAGAAGGGGAACATAGAACTAATACACAATAGAAGTGAATGCATCGAAGCAGATGTGTTGACGAAACCCCTAGTGTTCGACAAAATGGACTTGTGCCATGAAGGGATGCAAATGAGTACCAAAGAAAGAGTTGCATCAAATCAGATGAATGCAAACTCGCGCAAAGGGGGCAGTGTAATGGATAATTGCGCGAGGTTGCCACCACACGCCAGTGCTTACGACGCACTGCATGCTGAGATGACGTCACAATTAAAACATGAGACTTGCTGCCTAGAACGTGATGAGCACGCACGTGTTGACATTAGGAGCAGAGACTGATATATATAGACTTTTCTTTTTCATATAAGCTTATTATGTATTATCTCATATCCTACTTTGCTTTGACCACCAATAAATATAATCGATCCAAAACAGTTATTTAGGTACGTAAAGGCGTGAAATTCAGTATCCAGATTCCTCTAGGCAAGATCTACATTACTATGAAGTTTAGACCCAGTTGTTCCATTGGGTCGGATTTGCGGGGGTGACAGTTACTTGGGTCTTTAGAACTATGGCAACATATGGCATGTGATATACGTTCGGAAATGATGAGAAAGGAAAGAAAATACGAGCTTTTTTACATTTTCTACATATTACGTTCGAGAAAATTAATTTTTTGATTAAAAAACTTGGTGGAGAAGTAAAAAGTGCAGATAAAGGGGTAAAAATAGATGACTGCAGGATCTGTTACTTGCCTTACCCTACTCGGGGGAGGGGCGGGTGGATTAAATTCTTTTTAATAAATGTATAAATGTATTTCTGCTTCACTACTAAAGCTCCTCCTTGGAATGTTTACAAGATTTTATTTATAATTTTGTGATTGATTGATGATAAAATTTGTTGCTCAGACAACAATGGTCAGGTGGCCTTTCAGTTCCGGCGTGTGTTCTAAGTGAGCGCCAACAATGCTTAAACGTGCAACAACAATGCAAAGCTGTTTCCTTGACGAACTCACATGTTCTCCTTTATTTATAGTTGGATTTATGTGGACTATGTTTATTGTTTTGGTGTGAAAAAACTCGCCTTCACAGTTTGTAAACGCATTTTTGATACACCCTGTATACACTCACTCACCAAAAGTCATAGCACACCTGTCTAATAACGTGTTGGATCCCGTCTGGCCCGGATAACGGCAGCGACCTGTCGTGTAAAAGAGTCTACCAGTCCCGGAACACATCCACAGGCACTGCAAGCCATGCCGCCTCCACTGCACTCCATAACGATGCTAAATTTACCAGTTGTGTTGGAGACGACATAGCAGATATTTTGATGACGTCCCACAAATGTTAAATGGGATTGCAATCTGGGGAACGCGGAGGCCAAATCATTGTCGTGAAGTCTGTAGTATGTTCCTCCAGCCACTGCCGTGTCACAAGGGCTGCGTGTGGAGGCGCATGATCTTGCTGGAAGATATCGTCGCCCGTGGGGTGAAAACAGTTCATGAAGTGGTCGGGTGGTCCCCAAGCAGATCGATGCAGGAAGTAGCACGCAGAGTAGATGTCAGATGCACCAATGGACCCATTGCATGCCACGAGAAAACACCACAGATCAGTATGGAGCCTTCACCTGCCTAAGTGGTCCCAACCTGACAATCGGGGTCCATGCATTCGTGTGGCCTGCGTCAGACACGGGCACGACCATCGTCCCGATACAGCTGAAACCGTGACTGGTCGGAACAGGCAACCTTTCAGCAGTCCTCAGCGGTCCAATGTCGACGTTGGTTGGCCCAGGCTAGGCGTTGCTGACGATGTGCAGCTATGAAGAGTGGCACCCATCGTGGCCTCCTGCTTTCGAAGCCTGCAGCTGCCAAGGTTCGCCGAATTGCCGTTACGGATGCAGTTGTGGGACGTCCCACATGGTGATTTGGCCTGCTGTCGCCCTTCGATCAGCAGTTGCAAGCCAGGTGACCCGGCAAACATCACTGGTATCAATGAGACGTGGGCGGCCCGTCCACTGTACGACATGGGTTGTAACCCCTTGTTGGGTGTACTCTCGATAGACCCTTGCAACGGTTGTGCGGGAATATTGAAAGGTGTTGGCTACATCTGATATTGAGGCACCCATCCGTCTGGCACCAACAATCATCCCCCGTTCAAATGCGGATAGTTCTGCGTGCTGCCATTTCTGCAGCTAGTTTTACTTACAATGATTGTCTGATATCAAGGAGTCCTCTGCACCTGCATTCCGAGAATGGAAGCAGCGGGATGTGTCACATTACGGACAGGGAACCTAATTAGAGGGTGTGCCATGACTTTTGGTGAATGAGTGTATTATATGGCGAAAATGGATTCGGAATACCATTAAAGGTGTTAGCTGAATTGTTCTCATTATTCTGTTGAGCTTAAGATGACTGGTTTGTTTACAATATCATATTATCGAAAGCAAAAGAGTTGTATTTGTTGTATTACAAAGCTATTTTGTATGAAAATCTCGTTATATAAAGGCGAAATTACAATGTTTCGTTGTAGCTTATCAGATATATTAATTTAGGGACTGAATTTAAATTTTGAAAAAAATCAGTGTGGTAGCCTGAATCCAAATTAACCTGGTTCGCTAGCCGATTAAATAGCCAAGAGAAGTGAAAATTTAGATCATTCTGGTTAAATTGACGTCCATTTACGAAGGTTTGCGCCTATTAGGTAAATATGCTCAGATCGAATTCGAATATAGACTGGAATATAGAAAGCACAAAATAAAAAATTACTCATGGAAGTAAAGTATAATTTTTTTCTTAAGCTGAACCTAAAAACTGACAATTTTGAGTCTTTAAATCGGTCTGGCACCGTGATTCCGGCTGCTTCGAAATGCCAGACCGAATAATTCGTTAATGGCAGGCAGTTAGGTATAATTTGGTTCAAATAGCAAAATTAGATCATTCCGGTTAAATGGATATCAATTTTACCAAACTTTGGATTGGTCTGGCAGCCAATTTCCGGCCGATTTCAAATGCCAGACCGATGAAATTTTAATTAGGGAGGAGTATTCTAAGAAAAAAATCATGAACCAAAAATAGATCGTACCGGTTAAATTGAAGTCAATTTTTCCGGGTTTTGAAGGGCCGCCATTTTTAAGTCCGGCCGCTTTGGACTGCCAGACCGACAGATTCTCATTTCCTACGGGCAAAACTTGGAATGAGATAGTTAACTGAATTAGATTTTTCCGGTTAAATCTAACGGGGCTGGCTCTTGGTCTATAAGGATGTAAAAGATGACAGAGGAAGGAAATTATGTTCAATTGTAAAAATGTTGAAAACTGTAAGTTTGCAGTTATTTTTACAGAATTTTTCAGTAGAACAGAAAAGAAGACCAAAATCATTAAATTTTTAACACAGAGTTTGTAATCTAATTAGTGGCCTTTGGACCGAACATTATTACAGCTAAAAATCGGGTAATTCCGAAAAAATATACAGAGACAGTACCACCCGTATATTATCAGGTAATTCCTTAATTGTCGAATTGAGAGAAATCTCATTGGAACGCCGGGTACGAAGAGAACGACGAAGGCTGATTTAAAAGACATTATTACAAGGAAATTCGGTGAATTGCAAATCTATACAGGGTGATTATAAAGTCACTATACATTTTGATGAAAAATCCGTTTTATCGGAGAAATTCCAGTATGCTTCAACCAAATATCATATCAAGACACATTCTTAATACATTTCAGTGTGTTCCCCTTGCACATCCCGGCACAGCTCCCAGCGTTCCACCGTGGCCCGGAAAACATTGCGCAACATAGCCAGTGTAATGTACTCCACCGCGGCTGTAATCCGTTGTTTCAGCTGTGCAATGGTGCGTAATCTTGACCTGGTACGCTTTGGACTTGATAAAACGCCACGCAAAGAAATTCATGGGGGTCAAATCTAGGGACCGTGAAGCCCACAGTCTTGGCGAGCCCCGACCAATCTATCTGCTTGGGAATGCGCATTCAGGTAGTCCCGATCGCTATTGGCAAAATGGAGTGGTACCCCATCCTGTTGGAACACAACAGTATCCTAAATCCCATCATATCCTACTGTGGCTCCAGGAATTGCTCCAACATGTCGAGATACACGGTCCCCTCGGCAAACATTTGACCGTGTTACCCCCAGCCCATAGACTTTGACCGTGTAAATACTTTGGGTGTGCAAATAAATGAAATTCGTTAATGATTTCACCAAAATGTATAGTGACTTTATAATCACCCTGTATTGAAAGCTTGGAATCTTAAGAGAATAACCATATTGATGAGCCAACTATCGCCATCTGTGAGCAGAATTCACAACTAACTCCGAAGGAGGGCAGGCAAATGCCGGTACAACCAATTTATTTTCAAAAACTGAGTGATAAATTGAATAAGATATATGACAAGCTTAAAGAAATGAAAAATGATAAAGTATTACAGACATCAGAAGTGAAGGATGATATAATTAACCACGACTCAATTATCTCAGCCATTGTCAAGGGTGTACTGGACTCTTTACAAACTGAGGTTACCCAACTGATACAAGACAAGGAGAAAAAATAACGGAACAAATAACGGCCGTGGACTCTGCATTGAGAAAGATATTGTTGGATACGAGGATTCACCAAGTCCACAACTCAGGGGTAAACTTTAACAAGGCGGAAAATGATAAGACAACGACGACGTCCATGGTGAGTTTTAGGTGCCCGCAAGGACTATTAAAAAAGTAGGACCTGAAAGTGCCTCAGGAAGATCAAAGTGATAGTATGATAGAAGACGACCTAATTATTAACTTTAATCGAAACGATCATCCTCTAATTGAACAGGAATTAAGTCGCTCGCAGCGAAACCATGTAGATATAACTATGAATGAAGTGAGGGGGAAAAGTGTTGAAGAAAACAATTATCAAGCAGGAGAAATGAAACGAATAAGGTACCAGCTTCCAGTCGTTGATACTAATGATTTTACACGGAGTTTAAGAAAAGGTGATAGTGGCTGGGACTTGCCGATTAACCCTCCATCGACACCAAGGGTGTGCACTGAGAACATGGAAGCATCCGTCACGGCAATGACTTTAGCTGAAGAATTAATGGAGATGAAACTTGATGTCCTAGAATGTGGTCGGTAGCGGACGAAAAGTGGTACCCCCCCCCCTCACTATTTCTTCGTACGTTTCGGTCGGCAAGTGGGTCAACCCTCATGGGAGGAAGTGGAGTGGCCGCGAGGCCTTTCGATACGATCCTTTGGAGGGAAAACCCCTGTGCGGACAGAAAGCTCTTTCAGACGTCAGACGTATGCGAGGCATGCCCCACCGGAGACCAATTGTGGAAATGTACAAGACAAAATCGGTAAATTGATCTGTGTTGTTTACGCGATACCGTTCGCTTTTTAACAAATTGAACGATGTTGAATTATGGCTGCGGACAAAGAATATACACATATGTTCCTTAGTTGAAACGTGGTTGACTTCAAACATTGATTCTAATATTATTTGCCCCGACCTATATACAATTTATAAAGCTAATCGACCCACTAGAGGAGGTGGTGTGGCACTCCTCGTGAGGAGTCAAATACAATCCAGCCTGATCCTGAGTGCTTCGAACCAGGGGTGTGGCTATCTTTTAGTTGAATGTGGCGTTAACAACTTGATATTTAGAATACTAACAATCTATATACCCCAATATTTCCCTGTTCAACATATGTTCGATTTCATATACTCCCTGGATCCTGCCTATAATTATATTATTTTGGGAGATTTTAATGTTAACTTTGCAGTCAACTCACAGGATAAGAAATTAATAATGGATGCCTGTGATATGTTCCACCTAGTACAGTCGTCAAAGGGAAATAATCCACACTTGAATTTTACTCTAAGTTTTACCGTTTCAATATTAATTTATTTTTAATAATTTAATATTACATTTAGAGTTAACATTATTAAGATTATTAACTTTAAATAATTATAATTATAAAAGCTATTAAAACAACACATTAGCATGAAATGTAATATTAAGTATTAAACTCGCGTGGATTATTTCCTTTGGTTGACTGTACCAATTGTAGAGTCTCCAACGCGGATTACGATGAACTCAGCAACTCTTATCGATCAAATATTCATGCCGATTGATTGGAAAGTCGACGATATGAGATTACCAGAGTACGCGGGTTCGATCCCGGCCGAAGACGATGAGGATTTTTCAGGGGGAAATCCTGAGATCACGCACTTCCTTCGGAAGAGAAGTAAAGCCGTTGGTCCCATGTAGTCGTTTGCCGGCTGCACATTAAAGAACCCTTGCGAGGCAAAATTTGCGGCCCATATAAAGCCGTCCTGAAATGACCATAGCAGTTGAAAGGGACAACAAACAAACCAAAACAAACCAAACCAAACCGATATGAGATTAACATGTTTGCCGAAATGCGACCACCAATCTATTGAAGTTAGAATTAGAATCAAAGCACATAATAAAATGAATAAACCGACACCAAGCTTTTATAGAAATTATTATGATTTGAACTCGATTGACTGGTATCACTTCAGGCAAAAGATCGAAGTTCATGACTGGGCGGGCTACTTCGAGGCAAAGACCCCGGAGACTAAGTTAGCTATCATGAAAGAAAATCAGTGTAAGGTCTTGATGAATGTGGGCATGAAAATAAAAAGACGTGTAACTCTACATCAGAGAAACCATGGTGGAATGAGGACATTTTGGAAACAGTGAGGTTGCGGAAAGGCATATACAAGCTCTATACGCAGAATGGCGATGTAAATGTGCAAAAACGATTAGGAATGTTGAATAAGATTTACAAAAGACAGATTCGAATAGCTAAAAGAGGATGCCTCACAGATGCAAGCAGTCGCTTTGATTTATGGAGGTTTGTAAAGAAAACTCATAGAGTCGAAAGTATTAGATTGCCACAGGCGACGGCCAATGAATATCTGAAGTGGATTGATGACCCGTTGCAATGTCAATTGCCAAGGGTAGTACATTCAGCGGATAATCTCATGAGCAAGACTTTCCAGTTACTCCTAAACCTCGTTCAAGAGATCTTCTGGGTAATGAAATCCATTAAGTTAAAAAGAAATGCGAATGATGACTACCTCAATTACATGGTGCTGAAGAACTCGGGAAGGAGCGGCAACGATCTACTTGCTCACCTTATTGGAGAAGTATGGGATAAAGGCCAATTTCCTGTATCTTTGAAAGAGGCGTTGATCTGCCCAGTTTTTAAAACAGGCGATAATAGTGACTTCAAGAATTATAGACCCATTTCCATCCTCCCTTCCATATATTGAAAACACCATTTTTAAACCTATGAATGAATATCTGTGGTCAAAGTTACCGGACTTCCAATATGGAGGAAGGCCTGGGACTTCCTCGCAAGACCTCATCTTATCTGTTGTGATGGAAGTGGTTGAGGCGTTGGACCAGCATAAAACTTTCATTGTAGTCATGGTGGATATTGCTAAGGCCTTTAACACCGTGTCTAGAGAACAACTTTGTGCCATATTAAGGACCCACGGAACTGCTGGCAAAATGTTAGGATAGGTAAGTGACCTCTTTTAGTAATCGTACCAACTGCATCAGGAGTGAGGATGATATTGTGTGTCAACCGTCTACCCGCGGAAACCGCAGGGATCCTCGATCGGCAACACCTTATTTGCGACACTACTGGCGCCATTAGAAAAGTTGCCTTTAATGTTTAAGATTAAGGCCTTTGTTGACGATATTATCCTAGTCAAAACCTATGACTGCCACCTTGATCCAGTCATAGGCAGTGCCAACCCTATAATATGTTTAACCGAGATCTAGTGGGAACTTTTTCCATCAAAAAGTACCATTTTCACATAAACGCCTGAACTTTGGGGAAAACGGCCAAGGGAGCATGTTCCTGTGATTAGAATAATTTGAAGAATTTTTATGCTAATTGGTTAAACTGTAGGATTACTGTAGCAAAAAGAATTTTTTTGGACACTGTAAGGTCGGTCTCAGATTCTGTATATTGCAGATAGAAACAAAGAAACAAAGTAAATATATTTTCTGGGCTAGTTTTACATGAGGATTACTATAAAAAAGTCGTTTTCTAAACTTTACAGTGGTTTCCGAGATAACTGGACCTTAATTTGCATACAGGCCACATCCGAGAGATTGACCAGAGAGAGTTCGAGTAACTTTTATTACAATCTACATGTAATATTCTGTAAAATTGCCAGCATTCGTTTTAGTCTGACTTATTCTGCCCTTTCAGGATCAATTTGAATTTTGGTCACTTTATGAGAAATTGCATTTTCATTAAGCATTGCCGGAGCTTTAAGATCCTGAATATTTGTAGCAATGTAGCAAAGTAATTTGCTCTAATTGTTAATTAATTTTAGTCTTTAATGAAAGAAAAAAAAACTTCTCAAACAATTAAAAAAGCGCTTAAGAAATCAACGCAAAGCAGAGAAACGAGGAACAGTAAACTTACGCCCTAAGAATGATGCTGACGAATTATCTGGTCACATTAAACCAATGGCAGAATTAATTGTAAGGATAAGCATTTGACCTACGTAGCTTTTAAAAAATTTTTACGATTTTCTGAATGTTTTCTACTTTGTAGGAAAAGCGAAAAAAAGAAAAAAAATAGAAAAAACTGAATGCCAAAAAGAAGTTCTAAAGCAGCAAGTAAGAGTTATGGTAGACATACTGCACTTGATAGGCAGATAGACAGACTGATTAGGGACGCATCGGACAGACAACTGACAAACGGTAGACTTATTAATTACTGGTATGCAATCAGGCAGACTGCATGCTTATTTTGTTTTGCTTATAACACTAGGAATCTCCAAATAAGTCCAATCATTTGCTGGAAAGAAGAAAAGTCCTTATTGAGTATGGGCCAACATAAAACTCGATTGTCACAAAAACGAAAATATGCTGACCCACAATTGCTTAGAGAAGTAAACTCAGAAAATTGTGAAAGTTCGGTTAATATTCGCAACACATATCAAGAATTAGCATCTTTGGTAAGCAGTTTATGCATTTAATACAGTAATATTTCACTTGTTTAATCTACTACTAAAAATTGAAAAGTACAAAAACCTGAAATATTAGCAGCCTGAAAACATTGAAACCCTTGAAAGTACTTCATTGAATAAAAAATCTGAATTGCAAAAACTAAAAAGAGCAGCTGCAAAGAAATAAAACGTAAGTACTGTTTAGTAGAATAATGTTCATAAACTATGGTTCATAAAAATTATGGTCCATAAACTTTCAACTTGAACGATCAGCTACAGTATGCCTTGAACGAATTTTAGCTTACAAAGACAAATGAACTAGGTTTATTATAGCCAAAGCTCATTTTCCAACATTAGAAAAGCATCGAAGCAACTAAAATCATTTTTGGTTTAAATTAAAATTTTGTAGGCCAAATATTAGTTACTGGTATCGATAGTGGATCGTACAAGTTAAACCTTTAAGAACCATAGTAGCCTATGTAAAACCTAGAAGTAGCAAAGTCTTTAACTGCTAATACCTAGTTCACACTACAAGTGAATCATGATTCACTGGATTCAATGATCATGATTCAGTGAACCAAGAAACTGCCTACTCTGATTCAGGGTACTGTTCACACCAAAACCTGATTCAATTCAAAATGGCTGGTGACATGCAACATGTAATAATGTTTTGGTTTCTACAAAAAATAATGAAGAATTGTGCAGTGGATGGAAGAGATTGCAATTGTTACAGAAAAGGAGAAAACAGCTGCTACATCAACAATTACAGTTAACAAGATTTACATTATTTTGTATGTTGAGACGTCGATTATTACCTCGAAGTATTTGGATGTATACAAAAATTTGACTTGGTGGAATGAAATAGCTCAAAATTTCACTCTTTTGCAATGGAAAGAAAATTTCAGGTAAGGCATTGCTTATAAAAAAAAACTTAAGAAAAATTTAAATAAGAAAACTATAAGAAGAATCAAAATGTTACAAGATCAACATTTAAAAAAATAAAGTTAGGGAATAAAAACATATACTGAAAATTACATATTTACATGCTAAATTCATTCAATATGTACACTATATGATCACAAATATCCGGACACATGCACGTTTGCGCTCTAGCCACGATTTCATGGAAATCAATAGGGCGTTGCACATCCCTTTGCCCGAATCACAGCTTCCACCCTTCGGGGAAAACTTTCCACCAAATGTTGGTAGGTACTTTCCGAAGAGCGAGAATCAGTTCAGGTACAGAAGTTGGCCGATGTGATCTGGCCCGCAAGCGTCTTTCCAATTCATCCCACAGACTCTCTATAGGATTGAGGTCGGGACTTTGTGCCGGCCAACCCATTTCTTCGACCCCTGAGTCCGCAAACCACTGCTCTACACGCCTCGCTTTGTGGCACGGAGCATTGTCGTGTTGGTAGAGAAATGGCCCGTTTCCGAAAAATTGCCACAACGTTGGAAGTGCACAGTTGTCCAAAACATTCAGATAACGGTCGGAGTTCATGATTCCTTGCACAGGAACGCGCTGGCCCAGTCCGTACCATGAAAATGAGCCCCACACCATGAATCCTCCTCCTCCGAACTTGACTGTGGGCTCTGTGCACTCAGGTAAGAAGCGTTCTCCAGGTATGCGCCAAACCCAAACTCGTCCATCGGATTGCCAGAGTGTGTAGCGAGATTCGTCTGTCCACATTACACGTTTCCATTGGTCCATTGTCTAGTTTCTGTGGGCTTTGCACCACTCCAGACGTCGCTTGGCGTTGACCCTGCTGATGTGGGGCTTGTGGGCAGCAGCACGGCCATGGAATCCCATCGTGTGCATTTCCCGACGAATTGTCATGGTACTGGCATCATTTGCAGAGGCGTTTCGAAACTCTGTGGCAATTTTTTCCGCCGAGGACTTCCGGTTGCTGCGGGTGACACGACGAAGCACTCGACGGTCTCTGTCCGTTAGTTTCTTGGGTCTACCGGTTCGTTGTTGAACTGTTGTTGATCCCCGGGTCTTCCATTTCATAATGACATCGCCTACTGTTGACTTGGGTATCTGAAGAAGGCTGGAAATGTCACGCACGGACTTGCCGCATAGGTGACATCCAACGATGGTTCCACGTTGGAACTCACTGAGCTCTGCCGAACGACCCATTCTTGCCAATGTCCAAGCAGAGTTGTGTCTGAAGGTGTGGGAAGCTATTTATATGATGTGCAAGTCATTATCATGTGACATTGGGCCAATCGATGATCTGTGAAGGGTGTCCGGATATTTTTGATCATATAGTGTATAATAATTCAGAAAATTTTCTTGCAGGGTTTCATATGAAACATTTACTTATTTATGTGCAGCATTGGATGAAAGGGTCAGAAGATCAAATACCAAGTACAGGAAATGCATTACAACTGAGAAGAGGATAGCCATGTGCTTGTACATGTTGGCATCATCAGCAGAACTCAGGACAGTAGCTAACTTGTTGGAGTGGGAAAGAATACCTTGTGTGAAGAGCTACATAAATTTTGTGAAACAATTGTTGATCTATTTATGCAGAAATTTATTGTTTTTACCCAGGGGAAGAGATGCAATCTTAAAATTAATGCATGGATTTGAAGATTTATATTTTCCTCAGTACATTGGAGCCATAGATGGAACCCACATAGCAATATCTCCACCAAAGGAATTTGCTGCAGATTACTTCAATTATAAAAGTTATTACAGTGTAGTATTATTGGCTCTGTGTGATTCACAGTACAAGTTTTGGTACATAAATGTCGGTTCACCAGGTAGGAACAATGATGGACATGTATTTTTAACATCAAAATTAAATGAGATTCTAAATAATCATGAAGCTTAGGTACTTTCCTCAAACTAGTAAAGTGATTGAAAATGTTCTAATCCCTCCATTGCTAATTGGTGATAGTGCTTTTCCATTGAACGAAACTCTCATTAAACCTTTTCCAGATATCTTGGGGCTCACTGAAGTGCAACGTTTATATAATTACAATCAGGCAAAAACCAGAAGAGTAATTGAAAATGCTTTTGGAAGATTGAAAGGACGCTTCAGAATTATTGCAAAACGCAATGAATATCATGTTCAAAATGTCACAAAAATGATTCAAGCAACATGCACCCTGCACAACATGTGTGAAGAAAGAGGTGATTTTCCTGAAAATCATTGGATCAATACTGACTTAACCTCAAATCCTCCAGATTCAATTTCTTCATTATTAGGAAGAAATAATACATCAGCATGTAATGTTCGACAAGCATTAGCTACATACTTTTTCAAAAACAGTGCATAGATTATTTTTTCCAAAATGAAATCATAAGTCATATTTAAAAAATTTTTTAATCTGACAAAATTTTTAAATAAATTGTGATCTTAATTTTAATTGTCATTAATTAAAATAATTTTTAAACAAATTGTGATCTTAATTTTAATTGCCATTAATTAAAATAATTTTTAAACAAATTGGGATATTAATTTTAATTGACATTAATTAAAATGATTTGTAAACAAATTGTGATATTATATATTGTTACTAGCTGTTTACCCGGCGTTGCTCGGGCTGTTTTTTATGAAATATTGCAATTTCTGTGTGTGAATATTCAGAAAAAGAACGCATGTAAAAAGCTCAGAATTTATATAGAAAAAATACATGTTTTAGGTTCTACTAAAGGGCCGTATTTGGAGACGCTATGCATTGGGAGCTTTTTAAAAGAAATCTTTTTGAATTTTCAACATGAAATTTTTCTATTTAAATTGAAAGCTGTTTTCGTTGCTCGAGCTCAAATTCGAAGAAATTTTGATTCATATGAAAGTTAATACACAGCCAAAATGAGCACAGCCAAAACCAGGTGCCGTGAAAACAATTTCAACTATCATTAATTTTACGTTATATTCATTTATGACACGTCATTCCAAGTTGTTTGATATAACACATGTCATATCTTAGCATTGAAACTTTCAATGAACCATAATGATACCATTTAACCACGTAGTATTGAACCAATTTGGATTACTCATTACGTTATATAAATTCTTGACGCATCATTCGAAGTGTTTTGATATATTACATGCCACATATTAGCATAGAAAGTTTCAGTGAACCTTTCCACTAAATGGTTCCACTGGTTCCACTAAATCCCACGTGCTTTTGAACCAATTTAGATTATCAATAATTTTAATTTATATTCATTCATGACACGTCATTCCAAGTTGTTTGATATACAGGGTGTCAAAAAGTCTGGTAACATGGCAGATATCTCGGAAATTAAGCATTGTACGAAATGTCCATAATCAATAATGAGTTATTTCGTGGGGAAAATTCATTAGTTGGGGGAGGGGGGAATACTTTGAAATCTTAAATAGTAACCCCTATTTTTAATCTTATATTCAGATTGTACACAGTTTTCAAGAAATGTTTTATACTTGGTGTTTTTTCAATTGATCCAACAGTTTAGGAGATAGAGGCCCTGAAAGTGTAGAACTTTTAAAGTTTTGAACCTAATTTTATCGATGAAGTCAAAGAGATAGAGTGTGTGTCTTACAAACATTTCTATTCTAATTTTTCATGTGTTTAAGAATCAGAAGTCAGAATTTCAAAAATACAATATTTTTCAATAAATACTCACAGACTCCGCCTCCATAGGACTGCTGCCCCCAAGACTTTGCTTGTGCACTAAAAATTTTGAATTTCTGAAATTTGATTTCGGATGCTAAAGACCTTCAAAAAGTAGAATAGGAATGTCTTCAAGGCCCACTCTCTAGCTCTTTGTCTTCATTGATAAAATTGGGTTCAAAAATTTAAAAGTTCCAATACGCAGAACGATTATACGCAGTAGGAAAGTTCGGACCAAAAATCGATAACTTTTTTGTTACTAAAGAAAGCGTGTTAAAATTTTGCACAACTATAAAATAGTATATGACGCTTCTAATGAATTGCTTTTTATTAGAATTTTTCGTAATACAAAATTTTTTAAAAATAAATAAAAATCTACGAAGTGGGTACTGCTCCAACCAGCCTAAGGACATGTATAAAGCGTTAATGCTTCCATGTCCACAGTGGCACAATTGGTTGGCGCGTCTGCACGGTGAGCAGAAAGTTCCTGGTTAGAACCCAGGCTGTGGAATTTTCTTTCCTATTTTCATCAATAATAAGTGTTCTAATTCACTCCCTCTGGCATGAATGCATGCTTCACAACGTCGCTGCATGGACTGACGTAAAAAGTTCAAAAGTTCCTGGTTCTTCGCGAATCTGGTCCGCAGCTATGGCGATTCCGGCTACCAGTTCTTCATCGGATCCCACTGGTGTTTCGTATACCAATGTCTTTAAGTGTCTCCACAGATTCCAAACAACTGTTTCCTGCAGGTAGGATTTCAACATTTTTTATCTAAAAATAATGCCCCAGAGAAAAAATGAAAGAGGTAAATGTTGCTTAGATTTTATCCCTTTATCACCTAGAAGCCAAGAGAAATATACCTGCCAAAATTCAAGTTTGTAGGCTTCATAGTTCTGGAGATTTCGTAATGAATGAATGAATGAGTGAGTGTATACATTTTTCGCTCTTTCTTTTATATGATAGTATTTTCCTCCTGTAAAAATCCTCGTCGTCCTCGGCCGGGATCGAAGCCACATCTACGGGCATCAGAGCAACACCACCTAGACAGAAGGCTTGATAACGGAAACGTCTTACACTGTTACATCATCATTAGTCGACCATTGTTAATCCTATTTCTACCAATAATAAGCCCTAAATTTGGTCGACTAATGATGATGTAAAAATGTATGACGTTTCCGTTATCAGGCCTTCTGTTTAGGAGGTGTTGATCAGAGGAGATCACGCAACCACTGAGCCATCGAAGCCAATAAGGAAAAGTAAATTTGTCTGCTAGACAGAGAGTAATGCCCACGCAAATGGCCAGAGTGCACCGTGAAAAAAAATCACGCTTTAAACAATGGAGTTTCCCATCCTGTATTATTTATGGCCTATTGTTGCAGAAACTTTACTTTGCATTGTAGGACATGACATACATTGGGCGAGGTCAAAAATGCAAATACCGAGTTGGGTTGGTGAAGCAATGATTATTGCTCGATTGTTAACGTATTGTTGACTGTCGTAGCAACAATGGCTTTCTTCACTAACTCAACTCGGTGTTAGCATTTTTGACCTCTCCCATTGTTGGTCCGCGCATATCGTAGGCTCAGGTCAGACAGACAGATCAAGCAAAATATTATTTTACCCTTTCCCCTTTGGGCCAACCTGACACTCGGCACATATAAATCTTACCCTGAACCTAACGAACATCTGGTGAAAGTATGAGCTCAAAAGGATAAGTGGTTCAAAAGTTTTGAGAACATTTACAGACGCACCCTGAATTTTTATAAAGACCTTTCCATTGAAACGAAACTGGAGTAACTGCGCAGAAGCAGGACAGCAAAAAACTTGCGTTTCCTACCTTGAAATGTGCAAACAATGGCTAAGGTCAAAAACCCTCACCGGCGAGAGAATATGACGTATTTTCTCACTGGGCTAACCGTCTTTTTCTCGGTGAGGACGGTGAGACTAACCGGTTAGGTATAGCAGCACTAACTGGCGTTTCTGACCGCGTTAAAATGACGTCACAGTTTTCTCACCGGGATTTCTGACCGACCAAACGCTAACTCTTCTCACCGGTGAGAGTTTTTGACCTTAGCCAAAACTACACATTCGGAGGAAACGGAAGTTTTTTTGCTGTCCTGCTTCTGCGCAGTTAGTCCAGTTTCGGTTTCAAGGAAAAGATAAACTCTGGCGCCTTCTATTGAGTAAACAAACAAACGTAAACCAAGATATATGCTTTTTACCCCTTCCCCCCTACTTGAGGGACATGTAAACCTTACTCTGGACCTAAGGAATATATGTTGCAAATATTAGCTCAATCGGATAAGTGGTTCAAAAGTTTTTAGAACATTTACAGACGCACCCTGAGCCTGAATTTTTATATATAAAGATTTGACATTAAAAAGATTTTAAAATAAATTGTAATATTATTTTTATTTAGTTGGAGATGAACGAAAAATTTCCAACGTTTGCTCCTGTAATTTAACATTTTGTTCCTGTATTTTCGCTTGTTTGTCCAATAACTCCTTAATTTCCTCATCATTTTTCTTACTTTCTTCTTGAAATTTGTCTTGAAAATCCAACATTTTTTCAATCACATTCAAATATTTGGATTCAGAAGATTTTCTTTTCAAGCACCTTCTTATGGAATTTGGCACATTTGGTGTAAGTGTTTCATCTGGGGATTCAATTATTGTAGGCGTTTGTGATCTACTGGAAGGATTTGTTGTCATGGGGCTTGTACCTGTCATAAACAATGTAGTAGCATGAGGTTCACATGAAAAAATAACTTCTGCTGATTCCTCCTCTGTATTTTCATTTATTATTCCACCATTTGCCAGTTCATCAAGAGTTTCCGCATGTGCCAACTCAATAACCTACATAATAAAAATGCAAATTCATCATTTATAAAATTACTAAAATTGAAGTTTAACTTTATTTCTTTCAAATTTCTAAAGCAATTCATTTTTTATATAATATTAAAATTAAGATTTATTTAATAGTAATTTTATTTAAATTTGATTTATGTTAATGATGAGTGCAATTAAGATTAAATTAAAATGATAATAAAATAAAACAAATATTTTCTTCAGCCAGAACATCATTATTCCTTGGTAGTCTTCCAATTGTTTCATTCACGGCATCATAAAATTTCCAAGTAGAACGCCCAGAGCCTGATCCTAAGTTTATTTTTTCTTTTCTACAGAAATTGCAACTATATTAATTTTGAAGCAAACAAAAATAAATCGTTTTAATCTGAAATATTCCTACCTGAATATACGAGTCAAGTTGGCCATCTTTGTGCTGATTTCAACTGCAGTCTTTTCAACGTTTACTTCAGCCAGTTTAATCTGCATGGCTTCATAAATCTTTCGATTTCTTTTAGCCCTTCTCAAATCATCCAAATTTTCTTGCCAAATATTTATTAATACCATAGTATCCTCATCACTCCACATAGAAGCCTGCTTCCTGTTTCTGGGCGCCATTTGCAATGACTCAACTGAGCATGTGCAACCCAGCTCAATTCACGTGAATCAAGTTCCTAGAACTCGATTCGGAATTGAGTTGTAAAACTCGATTCACCTTGATTCGTGAACAGGGCATAAGGTCCTAAAGGCTTATCTGCATTAGCTACTGCACTGAGAAACACAATTACTATCAATTTGCCAGGAACTTTTTATATAGCAAAAGGTGTAAAATTGTGAAAAGAGGAAGCAGAAAAGTACCAAGTTAGCTACTGCAAATGTAACTATTTTGATAAATATTTTTATTTATTTTCAACTTAATGAACAAGCATTTGCAGATACAAGCAGTTCAGAAAAAAGCTAATAAACGTCAATCAACCCTGCAGTATGTAAAAATATTTCGTTAACACCAAGCAACTGGATTCATGAAGAAAGGATCAATCGAATGGAGTGAAGATGAAGAAAGGCTGAACTTTTGGAAGACAATGGTCATCAATCGATTTGTGCACAGACTTAAGCAATAGTATCGTAAGTGCACGAAGCATCAGGTTCAAGTACAGAAATTCTTGAAAAATTTTCTGCTGTAAAGACTTACTCGTTGAGAATCTACACATTGTTCGGAAATGGATTACAGAGGGTTGATTCAGATAAAATGAGACGACTTTAAACGCCGCGTATGACCTTGACGGAATGTGATTTGCATGACTCGTCCACTATTCATGGGGATTAGCTTTGTATACACTTGTTGCTGTTATTTGGGACATTTCGTGCTGAAACATGGCTTCCAAAATCACAGCTGTTTGGGAAGTGTATATGTTTGGCCTTTCCGACGCTAACTTCAGTCTTTCGTGCATTGTGGAATTATGCAAACGAAATGGTATTGTGGTATCCAAAGCTACTGTGGGTCGAATAATCAAAAAGAACAAATTGCGACCATCTAATGAACGTGGACGAGCAGAGAAGCAGACCAGAAACAAGCCCCAGCCAACACGCCAAACTCAGGTGGTTCGAGAAATCCAGCCTGAAGTGCTGAAAGAAAATCCCCCACACAGAGAAGTCTAGCCCAAAGGAAAGGTATTTCACAGGCAACAGTCTCCAGAATAATTCATGCCAAGTCATCTGTGGCTTACTACAGGAAGATGGAACAGGAGACGGGAATACGAGTTATTCCCTTCCTGTAAAATCTCCTGACCTATCACCGATGGATTTCTGTGGTTTTGGTCTCCTGAAACGACGGCTCGGAAATCGCCGACCAAGAATCGTTGATGGGCTATGGAAAGTGTGTCAGCAGGTGTGGAACGAACTTCCCATGGAGTCCCTCAAACTCAGCCTACTTCAGTGGAAATTACGGTGCCGGGCGATAGTCCAACAACGTGGCTCTCACATCGAACACAACCGATGGTGGCGCCATGGTATTACACCATGGTAACAGAACTGCAAAGTCGTCTCATTTTATCTGAATCAACCCTCTGTATTCCAATTGCTGAGATGTGTGCAGTTTTCAAATTCTGGAAACTGTGAGGCATTTGAACAAGCCTTTTTGAGTAATGGTTTCCATGTTGCAGCTAATGAAGTATTTGGTTATACTGAAAGGCCTAAAAACTATCAACCATTAGAGAACATAAAGGAATGCTTTAATCCACCAAAGCCATCAGATACAACAACCAAAACAGTAGTAATAACAGAAAATCAAACAAAACCAGTAAACAACATCAAGGAAATAATGCATTGTGTAAAGTGTGTACCTAATGCTGTTTTGTCAACTGTTTCTGAATGTGTTGATATACTAGAATATAGTGATAGTGATGTTGAACGTCTTGTTATCAACAAACGGTTAAAAGTAAATTATGATAATGATGATGTGATCATCACCGCAATCTAGGCCGTCTTTGTGATGAAAAGTGTGTTTCGCCATTAGACTGGGGCTGTATTAAAGTTTAGAGGTTCTTATTTCAGAAACTTTTAATAAAGTTTAAAATTACAAAGAACTTCGGAAAGCACTTTTGGATTTTCAAAGTTGTAAATTTTTCATACTAGGTAACTACCCTGAGTGTTCTTCTAGGCAGAGATGTTCTGACAGACTAAAACTGATGAGAAACCTTGCTCCATGTGGTGTCCGCACATTATTAAGATGTATGTACAGTGTACGTCAATACAGTAATGATATTCGTATATTTAATATTCGAATAATGAAAGCAGATATACTTTTAAGAAAAGGTGACTTTAAGGAATTTCGAAACCATATACTTCTGGAAGAAAAAATGTTGAATGACAAAAGCAAAAAAGATGCTGAAGTAGAACAAGAAACAAATCCTCGTGTTGGAATAGATGAAGAAGTCATACAGAACTTTAGAAAACATTGGGTTAAATTTGATGCTGCTTGTCTTGATTATCCTAAGGATTCTTGTGATGTTTGTAACATGTGGTGTGAAAGTAAAAACTTGCAGACATTTGGCAGTTTAGAAAAAGTACCAGGTCAACATTTTACTCATACGAGGGATATTGTAGAGCAACAAAAACATGGCCAGTGAAATTTTGCAAGAACCGCTGCCTTAAAGACATGAGAATTGGCAAACTCCCAGCTTTCTCAGAGTTAAACAATATGGTTTTAGATGCATTTTCTAAGAAAATTAATTGTTTGAATTTATTTCAACTTTTACTTGCCAAAAGAGTAAAAACATTCCAGGCTGCAACCATTCCAGGATCTTATTCGAAAGCCCGTCGTACGACAGTTGCCACAACAGTGCAAAATATAAATTCAATTTTATTTTTGAAAAATCGTCTGTGACAGGACTGTAAAAAGTAAAAGAAGTCGTTGTCATTATGAAAGCGAGACTTTCACGATGTTACAAATTCTCTACTGTCAATTTCACAGTGATTTACCTAACACAGGATAATATCTACAACGGTTAAATGTATTCAGTGAAACTGGCATGTTGGGCTTGTTTTTTTTTCTACTTTTTTGGCGTTTTTTCCATAATTTTCTCGGCAGACCGTTTTGGGGATATATTGCACAATTATTATACGTATATTAAAACAAAAAAAATTAATTATATACATTAATATAATTTGTATTAATATACATTATTATCATCGGAAATTGCATTAAATGGCGGTTAAAGTAGTCGTGCGTTGCCCAGCTCCTTCAAAGGTACGAATGAAGGCTGCTGCATTCATCGACAACATTGTGACTAACTATCAGGAGTCTAGAGGATAATGGCAGACTGTTGAGTGTTTTTTAAGTTATGAACCTTCATTATTTTGAGTAAGTTTTAGTTGAGTTGATTATTCATCGTTTGAGTAACAACTTCTTGCACGGAGCTGTTTTAAACACCCCCGGGCGAAAGTATTCATCTGATCCGGCCGTTTTCAAGACTGAGTCCGTTGATTTGTCGTTATTGCATTGAACTGTAAATTGCTTTCTCAGTATATTTAATGCTATAATTACATCTACTCTTAATTGAAATTATTTGAAATCTATTATAATGGTGCCAGGCAGAGATAGTGATGCCAACAAACCGATCACCCCACAGCCTGCGCCTGTGGACTCTCCCTCTAAGCTTGTGGACGAGTTATAGCTCTAGAAATTGAAAAGAGTGTCCAGGCATACTTTAAAGACTCTAATTTCCTTGATGCTATAACAACTAAGATAATGGAAAAAATCAAAGTTTATTTGGATCAGAAATTAAAAGAGTTTTCTAACAAACTGGACCCGTTAATAAAGAATATGACGGAGACGGCGGCCTGGTTGGGTGCTATCGACCAATAGTTGGTCAAGGTGAATGAACGGATAGATACTGTCGAGATGGATATTCAACATGACGGGAGAAATTTAATCAGCGATGCGCATGACAAAATCGATGAGTTGGAACAGCACACTAGGCGTACGAACCTCAGCATTTTTGGCCTTCCAAAACAACCTTCGGAAAATCTATCGGAATTATTTACCGATCTGTGTAACAACAAGCTCGATATCTCACTTAATTCTGCTGACATTCTGGCTATCCATCGCCTAGGTCCACGTAACTCCCCATCAACACGCCCGGTAATTATACAATTGTCGACGGTCGCTCTTCGTGATGCCATCATAAAAAATAAGAATAGGTTAAGTGGTACACCTTACGTCATCATAGAGGATCTAACCTCGGCAAGATATAGATTCTTAAGATGGCCAAGAATAAGCTGGGAGTGAAGAACGCCTGGAGTTTCGGAGGAAAGATTTTCGTCAAGGGCCCTGACGGCGGGCCCCTCCGCATAACCTCGCAGTTAGAACTCAATCATCTGAATATTGTGTCCAACTAGAGTCTCAAGACTTCTATACAGAGGATATGTAGAGAATGTACGACTGGAATTGTTCTATTGGTCCGGATTATTGTTGATCAATTCTACAAGATTACTGACTGGTTAATGTAGCATTATTCACAGGAATATACACTGAGTTAGCAAAACTCATGGGACAGTTACTTAATATCTGGTCGGGCCACCTCTGGCCATGTGGAGTGCAGCAATACGGCATGGTAGTGAGTCTGAGAGTCCCTGGTACACTTCTAGAGACAGTTGACACCAGATAGTCTGCAGAGCCGAAGATAGTTGCTGCCCGT
>JAHWFO010095819.1:263344-274691 GCA_023313115.1 Rhysida immarginata | reverse complement strand
ATCAATCAATGTGCTTGCTATCCCATGAGTTTTGCTAACTCAGTGTATGTATGCACTTATTGCACTTTTGATCTTTTTTGATCAAAAATTTTTAAAATAATGCCTCCCATTTTTTTCCTTCTCCTTCTTTCTACCTGCGCACCCTTCTCGAACAGTTGTGGTATCGTTTTGCTCTCTGGCTTCCTAACCTTCAGCTTTGTGGACGTTCCTGGTGAGAGTACAATTCTGGGTCAGGTACTTTATTTACTACGGGCTACAAAATTTTAAATTTTCCTTATACAGTTTTCCGTGAGTTATAGTGACCCTTGATCCGCGTATGACTTTAAAGATTATATTCCCGGAGGAGGTTACCGTGGCCCCCTCCGCTTAAAAGAATTGAAAGGGCGCACATAAAGTTCTCCGTAACGTTTCTTTTCTGCTAATATGGAACTTGGCTTGCGTTTCCTTTGACTATTTTTCTTTCGCGTGACGCGTTTAAGCTCAGATTTTTGTCAGGCCCTGTTGCTGAATTTCGGCTATGCTGAAGGCCTGCCAAATATTCCTGTTTCGAAAAGGGGAGATTATAATCTTCTAAATTGTTCGTTTCAAAGTTTGGGACCTCTGCTTCTAGCCTAGGTTTTTTTTGTTGGAAGCGCTTCGAATAACTCTTGAGTCCAGGGGCGAGTTTTTGGACATGAGATCGCGGTTTAGAAAGCATCGCTAATACGTCAAAATTGCATAATATCAAAGCCTTCCAATGGTAATTGCTCTGATCTTACGCAATTTTGACGTATGAGCGATGATTACTAAACCGCAATCTCAAGTCCAAAAACTCGACCCAGGAGATATCCGAGAAAGCTTGCCCAAAAATGTTTGCTATTTCATAGGGGTTCATTATCTGTGTTCCCCTAACAAAAAAGATGGAAATTTGTGAGAAGGGACTTTCCTATTAATTTTTCTTATTTTATTCCAGATTTTAGTAAGGGAAGTATTTATGTTAATAGATGAAATATAATTCTGCCACATTAATTTCTTGCTATCAAAAATTATACGCCTACATTGTGCTCTCTTTCGTTTGTATTCTATCAAGTTTTCTTGTGATGGATGGATATTAAAAACACGTAAGGCTTTTTTCCGTTCATTAACAGTAGTGGCGCAATCTGGGGTCCACCAGGGGACAGGAATTTTTGCAGATGTGGTCTTGCTTTTCGTAATGGAGGCTTCTGCTGCCTGGAGAACGCGGGACGTAAATAATTCCACCGCCTCATCTATGGGAAGTTGCATTGGTATTTCTTCAAACTGGAATAGCGATTGGTAAGACTCCCAGTCTGCTTTCTCTAATTTCCAACTAGGCTGATTAGATATTTTAGCTGTATTACATATATCGATAAGAATAGGAATAGTGATCACTACCGTGAAGTTCTTTCAAAACCGACCAGATAACTTGCGAAGCAACGACTGGAGAGGCAAATGACAAGGCTAGGTTAGAGAGAGAGCTATTAGCCATATGCAAATATGTAGGAGACGAATCATTAAGAAGATTAATTTCCTAATCTTGTGTGATTTTTTTCTAAAATTCGTCCCCTAGTTGATATGTGATGGGATCCCCAAAGGGGATTATGGCTGTTAAAGTCCCCTAGCAATAAAAATGGGCGAGGTAATTCATCTATTAACATTTTTAATTCCTTTTACGTTACTATTTGGTCAGGAGGGAGATAAATTGAACGATGGTTAGGTAAAAACTGCCAATTAATATTTTGATTGCAATTACTTGAAGGGACGAATCAAGTGGTATTATAATGTATGGTAAATTTCTATTTATCAAAATAGCTATCCCACCACTTGCTCTTATTCCTCTTAGATGGTCGTTACGAATCATATCGAATCCTTTAATTGTCGGAGATTGAATAGGCAATAAAAATGTCTCTTGTAAGGCTAAAATCGAAAGCGAGTATTCATTTATAAGCAGTTTCAAATCCTCTAACCGTGTAAAAAAGCCTCTAATATTCCATTGTAGAAGTAATATGGTAAAGATTAATGAAGTAGTTGATTAAAAGAGCCAGATAAATCATTTGCTTCTGTAGGAGATGCCTGAAGGTTTAAAATATCTGTTGGGCTTCCTTCCATCGTTTCCTGTAATAATAAGGGAGATGTTGTAACTTTTTTCTTCAGATGATCTTTTCTTTTCCGCATGAGAAAAAATAGTAGAGAAGGAAGGGGGAGTAGTAGGGGGGGTAGAAGAGTTAGAGTTGTTACCCCCTGCTGTTGGCTCTGTTTACATATTTAGATAAAAAACTGTTGCCTAAAGTCTTTGTTACTTGATATTGATGAGCCATCAACTGGGATGCTCACCTCTGTCATGGAGCCAATAGACTTCGTTCTTATTGGCATTTTTACGGCTTTGGAGTAATGGGTTTCATATGGGTGACTGCTTTCATATTGTCGTCGTGCTTCTATAAACGCAATATTATTTTTAACACGTAATTCTTGTATTTGTTTAATTTATGCCATATTGGACAATCTTTGGAAACAGCTGGGTGAGGTCCCGTACAATTCCTACACTTAAAGTCTTGATTACATTCCTTCATCTCATGTGCCTTTTGACTGTAACGCCCACATATATTTTTGTTCTCACAGTTGTATCGGGTATGTGCAAATCTCTGGCATTTGAAACACCTAATGGGATTCGGAATAAAGGGTATAATTCTTGCTTGTAAATACCCGAGCTTAATATGCTTAGGGAGGATGGGCCCCTCAAAAGTTACTATAAACGAATGGGTAGGAATTGAGCACCCATTACGTTTTTGGATGATTCTTTTTATTTCTACAACTTTTTGATCATTTAATTTATTTTTGATATCTTCATCATCTAACAATCTAGATCTGAACAATAAAAAACACCTTTTTTGAAATTTAACGAAACAGGAGGCGCCACTTGTACTACTTTTCCAGCAAATCTCTTCAACCCTCTTAACGTCTTACTTTGGTTATCTCTTATAACTTCAATTAATAGTTGACCATAAAATAGCTTCTTTACTTGTTTAACATCTCCTAAGATACTTTCAATCTCTTTTGCTATTAGAAATGGGGAGATTCCCCTAAAGGTGGAGCCATCTATACAAGAAATCACCAAGAATTTTGGGTGTTTACAAATAATCTCCCGCTTCGGTCTACCACTTAAAGAAATTTCCTTAGGAGAAGAATTTTCTTCCATTAGTTTCTCTTTATCTGTGTTATTTGGGTTGGATTTTTTGTTCTTCGTCTATCTATATATATAAAGAAGGATGTTTGTTTGTTTGTTTGTGGGTTTGTTTGTTTGTTGTTTATACAAATCTAGTGTTTTATTCCGATCTTGATGAAATTTTGCATACTTGACCTTAAAAGCATGAGGAAGGTCACTGTATACCTCAGATTTCGGAAAAATAATAAATATCAAGGCAAAGTTTGTGCAACAATAGGCCCATCGTGTTCGCATCAACAATGGTATCAACGCGCAATTCACCAATAACAATGAGCACAGAATGATGATGCAATGTTAAAGCAATCTTTCCACTAATTATAACAATGAACATAAAATAATGATGCAATGTGCATAAGTTTCAATTTATAACAATGCATAGAATTCCTGATATTCAGGCTTTTCTTAGAAAAGAGAGTTCTTACACATCATTGTGAGCCTTTAAACATTTTTTTTCGAATTTTCATTAAGAATTTTTACTGTACTAATTCTAAGCATTTTCAAGTGTTTATTTTTAAGATATTGCAAAATTTAATTTAATTTTTTGAGATTGCTCTGTTTACCTGCAAGTGTAATTAGTCCGGGCAACGCCGGGTACCTTTGCTAGTCTTTCTATATATATAAAGAAGGATGATTGTTTGTTTGTGGGTTTGTTTGTGGGTTTCTTATACAAATCTACAATTTTATTCCGATCTTGAAAAAATTTCGCATACATGACCTTCAAAGCATGTCACTGTCTACCTCAGATTTCGAAAAAATAATAATTACTGATAAAAAATCGATATTCCTGGTTATGGCAGGGCATATTAATGAGAATATCTCATGACCAACAATGCAAGACAAAGTTTTTGCAACAATAAGTATCAACAATGGTATCAAAACGCAATTCACAAACACTCTGCACGGACCAACAATATATATCTCATGACCAACAATGCAAATAAACGTTTGTGCAACAATAGGTATCAACAATGGGGTCAACACGCAATGCACCAACACTATGCAAGGATCAACAATAAATGTCTCATGACCAACAATGCAAGGCAAAGTTTGTGCAATATAGAATTCAATGCATAGAATTCCTGTTATTCAGGCTTTTCTTAAAAAAGAGAATTCTTAGTACTTAACAATTTCTTGAAAATCTTTAAAAATGATCAGTAACTGGAGATAATAAGTTAGCAGACTATTAGAAAAAGTGAAAGACGATAGAGGAAGCACTCCTTTAGCTCCGTGCTGTATTGAGCAAATTGTATGCAAGTAAATAGAAGAATCGGCGACTGGTAGACTACACAAAGTGATGAACGGCCAATTTTTGCTTCAAGACATCGAAAGAAGAAAGAAAATTGCAACAACATCAAGTGTACTTCTAAAGTAAGATTACGTGAGTAAAAAATTATTTAGAAGGCATCCTTGGAGAGGTCCATCCATTGTGAGCCTTTAAAAGAATTTTTTTTCGGTAAATCAAGTCCCGGTATATCACCTAGAATGGATTTTTTCAGTGAAGAGGTAAATTCCTGTCTTTCGGATTTTTCTTAGAATGGATAGTCCCTTCGCTCTATATTGTAGTGATTGAGTTATTATTTAACCAACTTGGAGGTTTAATTTAGCTTTTTGAGGTTGTTCTGTTTATTTACAAGCGTAATTATCCCGGGCAACGCCGGGTCCTCTGCTAGTCTATCTATATATATAAAGAAGGATGTTTCTTTGTGAGTTTGTTTGTGGGTTTGTTTCTTATGCAAATCTACAGTTTTATTCTGATATTGATGAAATTTTGCATACTTAACCTTCAAAGCATGAGAAAGGTTACTGTCTACCTCAGATTTCGGAAAAATAATAATTATCGATAAAAAATCGATTTTCTTTATGACAGGGCATATTAATGAGAAATATCTCATGACCAACAATGCAAGGCCAAGTTTGTCCAACAATAGGTATCAACAATGGTATCATCAACACGTAATTCTCAAACAATCAGCACGGACCAACAATATATATCTAAGGACCAACAATGAAAGGCAAAGTTTGTGCAATGATCAGGCTTTTCTTAGAAAAGAGAGTTCTTACTACTTATCGATATTCTTGAAAGTATATTCTGACCTCTCAGCTAAGGCCTGTCTGGCATGGGACGCCCTGTCCAGCGTAGCCCTTAGCATCATTGAGGCACTCAAGTCCATGCCAAGGTAGTGCCCATGGAGGGGTCGGCTTGTGTGCCCATGTCATAATGGCAGTATCGTCAGCATAGAAATATAGATTACAATTTTGGGTTTTGGGAAATCATGCACAAAATAAATAAATAGCACGGGCCCGAGGACAGAACCTTGAGGGACACCGGTCTTTAAAAACGGGGCGTGGATAGATTTTCACCAACTTTAGCTTAGTAGGACGTGTCGGTGAAAAAGAATTTCACCATCAAAATCAAATCGAGAGGAAACCCGTCTCTAATCATCTTGTAGACAAGGCCTCCATGCCACACTTGGTCAAAAGCTTTACTCACATCGAGGAATACCACTCCGCAGTACCTGGATAGGTGCAAAGGGATGCTCAGGTCTTCTACGACCCTCCATATCTGCATCTGACAAGAGTGGGCGGCACGAAAGCCAAACTTATCTTTCCGAAGTAGATCATTGGCGAGACAGTGGTCTTGGAATCTGACGAGGATCGTTTTCTCCAAAACTTTAGACATTGAGGGGAGCAGACTAATAGGTCGGTAGCTCGAGGGAATTGCTGGGTTTTGACCCTGCTTGGGGATACTTAAAATAATAGATTCTTTCCAAGATGCAGGGAAGTAAGGAAATTTCCAGCAGTCGCTAATGATATTGGTGAGATAGTCAATAAAGTTCTTTGGGAGATTCATAAGGGCGTTATTGCTCACCTTGTCTCTTCTTGGAGCCTTCTTCTTATTCAGTTTACTTATGATGGTGGCGATCTCTCCGGCCTCGATGTTGTTCTTCGTTAAATGCTGCGGGATTTCATCAAAGTTGACAAGACCATCTTCCACACGCTGAGACATGATTTGGCTCTCGGGATTGTTGATGATAGCAGTAACAAATTGCATTTCTAGTGAATCTGCAATGACTTGGGCCTTGTCCTGATCAGTTTGCATATAGTCACCTTGTGGTGTACGGAGTGGAGGAAGCGTATTATTCTTCTTCTGTAAAGTTCTGACCATACTCCAAATGGAACTGTCGCTAGCCGACAAGCTTTTGAGTTTGTCATTCCATCTAGCGTCGCGAAGCTGTTTTATCTCCTCTTGGACTCTTCGCACTAGCCTGTTGTACTCGGTTTTGAGCCAAGGTTCACGATAGCGTTGCCATACTCTACGGGTCCTGTTTCTTTCAGCATTTAGGCGTTGGATACCAGTAGAGAGTTGGATTCGATGAGGAGGTTTATTCTCTGATGGATAGTAACTAGCTTCTATGGCACTGTTAATACATCTGGTGATGTTCAACACGTTGATCGATGTCCTTCGTACAGTAAGCAACGTCGGGAGAGCAGCCATAGTCCTTAAGAATATCTTTGTAGAGCTTCCAGTCTTAATGATGTATGAGTTCTTCTTTGAAATTTATGTCGACATTGTCAAAGTTCAACGCCACAGGCTTGTGGTCAGAAGAAAGGTCATCAATCGTGAAGACATTGTACGGTTTGAAAAAACCCTTCAAGAGCGAGATGTCCAAAACGTCACTATTAGGGGAGTGGTCGCAGTAGTAAGTGTCCTCCACAGGTCCATCCGCGATGATATCATCTTTTCTTGTATGTACTTATAGAGAATCAAGCCGTTGTAGTTCTGCGTTCTGGAGTTCCAGCGTGGGTGTTTGGCATTTAGGTCACCAGCCAGGACGACTGGAGTGTCACCACTGAAGAGTTCATCAAGCTCGCTAACGTCAAGATAATGTTTAGGTGAATTGTAGAGCGCCACGAACTTCACTTTATGTACGAAATGAGGAACGGGGAACCATCTTTACAACTTTACAAACAAAACTCGGTTCCCCGTTCCTAATTTGTAATTGGCGTGTTTTGTAATTGGTCCTGACTGGGGATCGGTAACCTCCTCCTCTCTTATACAGGGTGTTTCAAAATTATGTACAATAAATTTAGTGACATATTCTTCAGATCAAAAAAAGACGAAAATGTTCTATAGCACTTTGTCTGGAAACGATTTGTTTGCGAGTAATCCAATATCATACAGTAGGGAAGCACGGTAGTTAGCGGACGATATTTTAGCAGTTCCAGCGTTTCGACCCAACACTAGGTTGAGTGGTTTGTTCCATTTAAACCTTCTTTAGGGTTGTTCCAATAGTTGTGTACGGTTGTTTCCATTACTGTAGTTTCACTACTGTACATCCACTAGGAATATAAATTTCAGAACGTTTGCGTGCTTTGACATACGCCTTACAATTTACGTAAAAAAAAAGTCATGTACACGTATTCCAATGCAGAATACACTGACATGCATCTAATGTATGATCTTGCGGACGGAAATGCTGTGGAAGCAAGAAGACTCTACCAAGAACGCTTTCCGCATAGACGTTTGCCAAATAACCGAACATTTGTATCTGTCGACAGACATTTGAGGGAGCGTGGTTCCTTTGGCCGTAAAACAGGACAAGGGCGGCCTGTAGCACATTCTCCGGATGAGGAGGATGTGATAATAGACATCATACATGATGAACTACAGACAAGCACCCATCGTATTTCTTCCATGGTACACATTCCGCACTCATCTATTTGGCGCATTCTTCACCGTCAGCTTTTGCATCCATACCACCTGCAACTGGTTCAGGCACTGAACCCAACGGACTATCCACACCGACAACGATTTTGCCAATGGATACAACGTCGTCATGCTGCAGACCCTAGTTGTCTCAGCCAGATACTTTTCACGGACGAAGCAACCTTCACCCGGACAGGAATCGTAAATTCTCACAACCAGCACCATTGGGCAGATGCTAACCCGCATGTTACCAGAGCTCGAGCGCATCAAGAGCATTTCTTCGTGAACATTTGGTGTAGAATTGTCGGAAATAACTTAATTGGCCCTTATGTGTTGCCGCCACGATTGACTGGGCGAACGTATCTTTTGTTTATGCAGAATACATTGCCAGAATTACTGGAAGATGTTCCTCTTTTGATAAGATCTAACATGTGGTTCATGCATGATGGCGCTCCAGCACATTTCAGCCATGTTGTGCGAGCACACCTTAATGCTGCATACACGAATCGGTGGATAGGTCGAGGTGCACCGGTAGCCTGGCCTGCAAGATCACCCGACCTTAATCCCTTGGACTTTTTTCTGTGGGTTATGTGAAAACGATCGTCTACAGCACAGAAGTTCCTAACATTATGGATCTGCGACAACAAATTGAAAATGCATGCCAAACCGTTCGTAATGCTGGCGACGAACTCTTCCATGACATCAGACGGTCGCTCATGCAACGAGCCGAAGCATGTGTGCGAGCTGGTGGCGGGCACTTTGAACAATTCCTGTAATTTGGAGCCACGGGTTTAGTTGGCTGTATCGCGTAAATAAATCGTTTCCAGACAAAGTGCTATAGAACATTTTCGTCTTCTTTTGACCTGAAGAATATGTCACTAAATTTATTGTACATAATTTTGAAACAAGCTGTATAAGGCTGCTTTCTTTTACTTGATCCTGCTATTCCCATCAGATATAGGCCTACTAACTTACCGCCAGTGCTCTCCAAGATCTTTGAGCAAACTATTCTTAAGAGGTTCAACGACTTCTGCGAGGCAAACAACCTTATTCGTAAAGAGCAATTCGGCTTCCGCACAGCTCACTCCTGCCAGCTCCAGGTATGGAGGCTTGTTGCTGATTTAAACGGTCCTCTAAATCTTTCTATGTTTGGTGGTATCGTCTTTTTTGACGTTCAAAAGGCCTTTGATCAAGTCTGGCATGATGGACTCTTTATAAAATGATTACTGCCGTCTGCAGAAAACTTTGTGAGAACTGGTTCTCTAAGTATCGCTTACAGCTGAATGTTAACAAGTGTAAAGCCATGTTCATCACACGCAAACGCAAAAACCCTCCAAGGCCCCTCATCCTATATGGTAGGAAGCTTGAGTGGGTTCAAAATTATAAGTACCTCGGAGTTGTGATTGATTCCAAGCTCAAATGGAACGACCATGTCCAATATTCGCTTAATAAGGCTAAGAAAGCGAAGTTTTGTCTCATCGCGCTACTGGGGCGAAACAGCGCTCCCAGAGTGGACAGCAAACTCTTGTTATACAAGGTAGTGATTCGTGCCATTCTACTTCACGGTATACCTGCTTGGGCTTCCATTTGCAAATCAAGATGGAAAGATCTTCAGACCTTCCAAAATGTTACCCTCTGGTCCATTGCTCAACTTGATAGAAGAGTTGCCAACAATCTCTCTATCTATGAAGATCTGGGGATGACCCACATTGGTTCCTATGTTCAAACACTTCTCAGGAACATACTGCCCAAGATGGAACATCATGAAAATACCCCTGGATCACTCACTCACTATCAGGACCGTCATATTTTGGATGTCAATTTCGAGAATACAGCCCCGAGACAAAAGTCCTGCAACATCAAAATTTTCTTCCAAATGTTCATTTTCAAAAATAAATAACTTAAGTTGAGAACAAGAAAAACGAAAGTCCTTCATATGTTATATTTTGGACATTTACAATGCATTTGGACAATACATTAAACCTGTTAAATAGTCCGAAGCGAAATTTATTCGAATTAAACATTACGAAACAAAAATTGCCACCTGGGACAAAAAACCTGCAACACGATGAATATGGGACATCGATATGTTATGAATAAATCTTGTTTTGGATTATTTAAGTGTTTTAATGTATTTAAAAATGTTCACAGTATATAACATATGAGGAAGTTTTCGTTTTTTCTGTTTCCAATTTAGGTTATTTAATTTTGCAAATGAACATTTGGAAGAAAATTTTGATGTTGCAGGACTTTTGTCTCGGAGCTGTCTTAACAAGGCCGAGTTCCCCAACTACTGGATTTGCTAGATCCTAGTTTTCCGGATTCGCTATTCGTCAATCCAGAATCACTTTCGTTTCATGCACACTTTTGGCAAACGTTCATAATTTTCACTGAAAGTCACCCAAATGGGTGGATTTACACTTTCGTGCACACTTTTTACGAAACGTTCCTGATTTTCACCGAAATGCATCACAAAAATAAATAAATAAAAACAATTTCTAGAAGGGGTAATTTCATAAAAGCAATATTTAAATTAAATGATTTTCTTTTTGTTTTCTATATATATTTCTCGAAGAAATATTTATTTTTGTCTGATTCTTATCCCTACCATGAAGGGACTCTTCTCTGGATGACTTAAGAGGTTCATCAGGCTTCTTTCCTACTTCAGTGTACCTCATTTGGTTTACTTTTTGGGCGAGCGTGTAAAGTGAGCTAAAGGCTCCTGGACCACTCGTACTACTTTTTTCACTACACTGATCGATTGACGAGTGTCGATAGTAAATACTCATATGGCACTGAATAATGAACTCGATGAGTTCGAAATACGTATATGCAAATTAAAATATTTTTTGTGGACAAGAGGTCTCGTCATCGGTTTATTATTGTAGGGGTTATTTACATACGGCCGGGGCATTTTTCTGCTTGTCTATAACAGCAAAATGTCAGATGAAATTACAACCATACAATTCTCATGGATGTACTTCCGTAAACAACTGCCGTTCGTCATTTCATAAGAACTGAAAACCCATCCAGGCAAAGCCACTATTGATCGCATGATGAACACGCGAGAACATGCAGAGACAATAGCCGATCAAGTAATGGCATCGTGCTATGAGAATATTGCCAACAGCGTAAACGTGGCACCCAGTAATTACTGGAAAACTCCGTAATTTGAGGTCAGGTCAGGTTATGCCTGTTAAGCGAAATCTAGAGCTAATCTAGAAATTTTGTCATTTTCGAATTCAGTGAGTCCTAATGGTCAAAATTAGCTACTCTCATTTCCATAACATTTTGTGTGTTGAACTGTGTTATCTATCAATCAGAATAAAACAAGAAATTAATCCTCCCGAGGAAGGTAGCGGAAGCGTTGAGGTCATCTATTTTTGTCCTTTTATCTGCACTTTTTAACCCCCCCCCCC
>JAHWFO010095819.1:203881-262085 GCA_023313115.1 Rhysida immarginata | reverse complement strand
AGACCTAACATTAATTAGTCACATTTTACAATAAGCCTAACAGCACTGAATTTTAAAACGAAATGAGCACGTGCTTCGACAAAGCTTCACTATGGGCACGTGCTCCAAGCTGCCATCAACAATGCTTAAGTGATAAACAAAAAGTAACACTGTGTTCACTTATGACTCGTCGGTACGAATCAATTGATATATTGCATGCCCTAAGTTCTTATTCTTATCATTAGTGCACGTGCCTGAAGGGGCCCACGAGAGCTCATCAAAAGTTGATATATCGCAGTTGAGTTCTTCCATTTTCACGTTATCGTGCAAACGATGGCCGGCCAGACACAAAGGCTAAGGTCAAAAACTCTCACCGGTGAGAAGAGTTAGCGCTTGGTCGGTCAGAAATCCCAGTGAGAAATTTGTGACGTCATTTTAAGGCGGTCAGAAACGCGAGTTAGTGCTGCTATGCCTAACCGGTTAGTCTCACCGTCCTCACCGAGAAAAAGACGGTTAGCCCAGTGAGAAATTACGTCATCATTCTCTCACCGGTGAGGGTTTTTGACCTTAGCCAAAGATATTGATTATGCTTGTATTCTTATATATAGCTTTAGCTAAAGCTCGTAATAAGGGGTCAATGAAGTACTCTTTGGGGGTCATTTTCTCGGATGCAGCATTTCAAAAATTAAGAAGAATATCATTTTCCTCTTGTGCTCGTCAGTCCCGTTCGAACGACATATGCATGCCTTATATTGCCAATAAAAAAATTTAATGAGGGGGTTTGGGTCTCAATAGTCTCGTGACTGTTAGACCGATTTCGACGACAAACTAATCAGGTGAGCTCAGGAAGGGTCTCTATCGAACAGCGAAAAAAGAACTTGAAAAAGTTAAAGCATTCTCGAGAAATCGTCGGACATACAGACGGACGGACGGACACACAGACAGACACACAAACAGAGCGAAACCAATATATGCTTTTCAGCATATAATAATGGGCAACTTAGGATTGTTTAGTTTTTACGTTAAAAGCTTTGTCAACAAAGGAGAATCTGTGCATCACTTATACAATAAATTAATTTTTGTTTAAAGGACAATGAAATTAATGACATCATGGAAAGTAGGCAATTCTCTCTATGGCTCTGTGGACGGTGCTTTATCCATGACGCCGGGTTGAAGTCATGCCAAAAGTATAATGCGAACGATCTTCCGTCTGCGATCTGCAGCACAATGTAGCTCGGATACAAAAATTCCGTTCTCTTTTTCTCAAACTTTCCCTTTTCAATAATCTCACTGACTGTAGTATTGTTATCCATTAAAAATAATTATCTATTATTAACAAAGGGGCCTAAGTGGTGTGTATGTATATTATTCTGGTATAGCCTTTCCACAACTACCAGGAAGCGCTTTCTTCCGAATACGCGTCGCCGCGCAACACAAGCACGCAGGCGGACATACTAGTAGCACTGGGGGCTTCATAAACCTCCCCTTGTGAGCATCCGTTCCCTCAGCGGGTCCACAATCGACCAGAAACTTTTTGTCTAACCTCTCAGCTAAGGTCTGTCTGGCATTGGCGTTCCTTTCTAAACATTGTTAGTTCTACAATCCTCGAAAAATTTCCTCGTGGCTCTGCTACGAGTAAACAAGGGTGTGTCCCTCTCCACGACGACAAATTAATTCAGCTCGCAAATTTTTAAATCAATTAACAACTGTTTATTAATTGACTAATACATTCAGGGCGAATGTTTAATAAAAAAACTTATGAGTTGGTTACAGGGTAAAAGAGAGCTACTAAGATTTTAAAATAAAACTATTGAAATTCATTCAGCTCTCCTCGTCGCGTCCATTCTCTCTTACCTTAATTCCTTTTTCAGCCCACGCACCTCTGCATTCCTCGATAGAAGCATAGAACGAAAGCATGAACAATCAAGGAAAACGAAACTTTCAACATTAAATTAAAAGATCTAATGACTAAATAAAGTCAGTGATTATATTAAAAATCTACTGACTTAATAAAACCACACTGTTCTCCGCACTCCCCCACAAAGAAGTGGGAAAACACCTTATTTTTAATCAGTTTAAAAATTTTAAGTCGGATTCAATACAATCACACATTCTATCCAATTCTATACAATTGGTCGCTTTATCAATTTACCATTCGGAATTTTGATCATACAGGAACGAACCTTCCCGTCTCGTCCATGAATTACTTACGTCACAAAGGCACGTTTTCCACAGATGGCGAACGATACATTCATCTTAGAGTAAGACAAGCTGTCCCACCTTATAGTGCCTGGCACGAAAGAAAAAGGAAACTGGCGTGCGCAAATGAAAACAACCTCGTTCAACCAATCAGAAACGAACAATAAATAGGGTATTACTTATTCCTGATATCAGTATTAAGTAATGCCCCGTTTCCTTTCCGTTTTTGAGTGGTTGAACGAGGTTTTTTCATTTACGCAAGCGCCAGTTTCCATTTTCTTTCGTGCCGGGCACTATAAGTTCCTTGTCTTCACCAACACCCTTTCTTTCCTGAAAATTTTGTAATACGAGAAATAATCAATTTTTCATGACTTCCAAAATCTGTACAATACCATTAGACGATATTTCCATCGTCTTCTGACGTCGATGATGCGCACGATCTCTCTGATTCCTTCGTAACTGGAGGTACTGAAGTCTTCTCACGAGGAAATGAGCTGGGGGTTAGGACATCGAGACTCTCTTCGGCAACATAGCAAAGGGGTCGTGAATTTATAATGGATTCCACATCCACCAATGCAGTCCTAAGTTCTTCAAATGTTAACATCACGCGTCCACATACTACCTTAATTCTTTCGTTTATGGTCCGCACCACTTTTCTCCCACAGACCACCCCACCATAGGGCCGATCGGCAATGAACTTCGAAACAATTTTTTCTTGGTCTGCAAAATCCATCATCTTCGCCCACAATTCTAAGTCCTTATCAGCCCTTTTGATTGGTTTGGCGTTATCTGACCAGACAACAGGACAATTTCCAAGACGGGCCACGAACCTTCGAAAGGCAAGCTGCCAATCATCTGCGGTCATCGAGTTCATTCAAGACAGACCGCACGAGTTACCGCGCATGTCACCAGTAAAATGTAAGTTTTGCGTTGCTTGTCCTTTCCGTCCATCACAAATATTGGAGCCGCATAATCCATCCCAACGATACTTGGCAGTGGAGTTTCTATCATGGCCGCAGGTATTGCTGGTCTTTTTTACACACGTGACACTTTTGAAGTCTTTTTATCTTAGCTCTTGCAGCCGGAATCCAATATTTTTCTCGAGGTTCACATAAGGTTTTTGGGACTTCGCCATGAAATATTTGATGACACTGTTCTATGATTAGCCGAGCTACGTCACTATCTCCATTGATGATAATTGGATGCTTGGTAGAATGGTCAAGCAAACTAAAATGTAACCTTCCTCCAACCCTAATCAGTTCATCATTGCCGAATTGTTGGGCAATTCGATGTAATTTCGAGAAGAACTTCTCTAAGGATGTGGCCTTTTTCAAGGCATCAAACTCTTTTGAAACTGTATCTTGTCGAATAATTGTCCTTTCAGCTTCTGAAGCCATGAGACACACCTTACATTTTCCCTCGTTTCGTACGTTGTGAATAAGCCTATTCACCCATGCTTTCATTCGAACTAATCTGGTCCATTGGCTAAAACTGCCAGCTCTCCACAACTCGTCAACCCGTGTAACTGTCACTGCTATCACCACCTTTGTTTTCTTTCGTTCTGCAACTTTCAAACCGTTTGTCAACCATGTTGATCCATTCCACCACTCCGTGTCTCTTGCCAACACGTTAGCTATTAATCTACTGGGTTATCCGCTGATTGTACATAGTTACACTCTTGAGGATTGCTGTACCTCAGAATTTTATGCGCTCGGTTTACTACGAATACTTTTAAAGTATTTGGATCTGTATGGATCCACCACAACACAACCACAGAATCGCTCCAAAAGCATACGGGAACCGAACTCAAGTCGATGGCATTTTTTACTGAGAAAGCCAATCTAGCATCACGAGCGCATCCATCAGCTCTAAGCGAGGAATTGTTGTTCCTTTAGTTGGTGATATCTTGTTCTTGCTGGCAACCAGACGACTCTCTTTCTTTTCCACGAGATACACAACAGCCGCATACACCTTTTCCCTTGCGTCACAGATGTGCATCTTCCTTTTTACGGCTTGCTCGTCTCCAAATGATGAAACAAAACGAGGAACTGTGCAGTCCTTTAAAAACTCTAGCTCCTTCATCCACCCATTCCATTGTCTGACTGAATTGGAATAGAGTTCTTCATCCCATTCTACCTTTTCCTTACAAAGCTCTTGAAACAAGCATTTCAGTCTAACGGTGAAAGGTGAAACCAGTCCTATAGGATGAAAAATCCTATCAATCACTCGAAGTATAGTATGTTTAGTGCGCAGGGTCTCGCCAAGAAACGTCACAAGTTCACTTACATCAAATTCCAGTCGATCTTGGTACCGATAACACCATTCCAAGCACTTTGATTTTCTCCTCTTTCGACTTCTCCGAAAATTCCCCAGCGCCATCTCGTCTTTTGGTGTCAGCAATCAATTGTCATAACTCTGCCGAGCTGGTGGCCCATTTTCTTAAGCTAAGGCCATGATCATACGACCTTCTTCGTATAGTTTCCAACCCTGTTCCTTCCAACCGATTTTACCAAATGTAGATGACGTACATACTTTTATCTAATAATTGCACCACTTCCAAGTTCGTTTCTCTCTTTGAGTCCAGGTGATGTCTTAACTTAGCCGCTAACAGGAAGGCCCGCAATTAAGTCCGAATAAAACCCGCTTCATCCGATGGGTTTTTGGCTCGATCTTGTTTCCGAATTTCCATTCTGGTGCCAACCAAATAAAATGAACCACATCACGATCCTTATACTCGATTTCAATTTGGAGAAAGGCCTTTTCCATATAAGCAGTAATACCGATCTGATTCTGGCAAAATCTTAAAAGTAAATGCAACACGTCAGGGTTTAGGTCAGGTCCTGAGTGCAGATACTCGTTTAACGACGGGCGACCGGATGAGGCATCATATGCTATGTATGCTATGCGTAACTTCAAAGTGTCATATTATATTGTAACACAGGCTGTTGCGGAATCTAATACATCGTGCCCCTATTTTCATGGTGACTTTAGATAAGCTCTGCATGGTCGGAATTCATATAATCCACCATGGCTGAATGGTATTTTTTCAACTTTTCTTCATCCTTACTGCATCGGCGAACCAGCGTGTGAAATCAACGCATCGCCTCTGCGAATTTCGGGGCCAAATCCAACTTCCTATCATTCCACGGTAATTGCATGCGGTACCCGTTCTTAATGTTCACAATCGTGCTTAAAGCTGCTCCTAGCTCTTTTGCCAAGTAGGCGATTAATCCCTACGGCATTATAAATAAGTATCGCTTGGGCTCTTTTTGCTCACCAGTTAAATACGCCAGCATTTTGCTATACACTACAGCTTCTACAGGATCAATATTATTTGGCGATTCCACTTCAGATGCATTACGTTCACGAGAATCACATCCGTTTTGTTGTTCTTGTTCTGCCCATTGACAACTCAATCGAACAATGGTTCCATGGCACCGAGCTGGTTCGATGTTCGATATTCAATATACTCCAATATAAGCCATTGCCAATACAGTGCGTCTCAAAAGTATAAAGTTAGTTATTTTGTGAAATTTCACGAAACCTTTGAAAAATATTATTATGCCAAGGTAATCTACATGTTAGTAGAATCTAGGCGGGGTGATAATCTTTGCGTTGCAACACTATTAATCAATTTCGTATCACTATTTTTGAAATCTTGTTTCAAAAAGCAACGTCTTTGTACGTGTTACGACAATCGGGCCATCGATCACGACGAAGCTCGCAGGGAAATCACCTGGAGAATCAAAGCAAAAACAAAGATCGTCATCGGCAGAAACATCCCCGAAGATCAAGTGGTTCTCCCCGCCCGCTATTGGCTATGCAAAGCAGAGGGCGAAGATGGCGGAGTGAAGGAAAAATAAAAGTCGAGGAAGAAGAGGAGAAAAAGACTGGCTTGGACGATTTTCCAGATTATGGACCTAGAAGGAGGCGAGACTGCACAGATGGAACCAAGGCCACTACGCTCAAGGGGACCACTTCCAGCAGCCGTCCAAAGGAATACCACCGCACTCAGCGTTTCCTACGAACTCCCAGGAACAGGAGAAGACTTCAAAGCAGGCAAGTGCCAAATTCAATTTTAAAATTTACTGCTTATGATTGTGCACCTACAGAGCTGCCAAAGCCGGAGAAGGGCTCCACGTCAGCCACTCTAGGGTACAACAAGATGTAACCGATGCGGATGGAACAAACCCTGGCCCGTCAACAGATGACACCGTCCTGAATCTTCCGGAATCTCAACTGAAGTCTCTCACCTGTAGCCAAGCCAATTCAGCCCCATATGCCATATCACTTCTTCTTGTTACGAAAACCTCCAGTGCGTCGTCGCTGCCTAATTCAACAAACATGAGCATATCTCGCTGCGATATCACTCTCTGTTCGCGGGCCCATATTCAGGAAAGGGTGAGCGCGCGAGATAAGGTTAAGGAATTGCAAGGTCTTCATAAGTTCATCTCTCGCAAAGTTTCCACTTGACTCTATTTGAACTTTATGACTATTTGTTGTGTTTTTAAGATCGACTGTATCTATAATGCATGACTTATAGGAACTCCTTATCACGACAAGGCAACATTGCTCCCAGACCAGACTTCACTACAGCCATTGACTTCAATTTACCTCGTCACTCCTAAGGACCCATTCAGGACTTGATTGTATAGAAGAATAAAAGCTGTATTTGAGCTTTCAATTTGACGATTACCGATTTAAAATGTATTTGCTCATTACTTTTGATTTAATTAAATTATTTTTTGATTAACAAGCAAAGTCTTCATCCCTCACAGTATTTAACATGTGACAGTACGTCGACGATGCCGAGAAATCAACAGTTCACTACCACTGAAATTGCCAACGTATGGCGCCTAAAAACGCAAGGAAAGCCTGTTTCAGAAAGATGATCAGATAAAGGAGTTTATGCAGTTTTGGCAAGAGACGAGAACACTACTCCAAAGATGCGTCCTGGAAGGCCAAAGAAAACCACCAGCAGAGATGATCGGAGATTCGCGCATCAGGTTGTTGAAGGCGGACTGTCCTTGAGAAAAATTGCAGCACAATCAGGAACCAATGTCTCCAAAGATACCACCCACAGAGACTGAAAATGAAGACATCGTGGCTTACACCAAGATGTGCAAGATGCATCCCCTGGCGACAACCCATCGTGAAGCCTGACTGCAGTGGGCACACGAGCACATGGATTGGAAGAATGAGTGGTTATGCATTTTGTTTTTGGAAGAGAAGAAATGGAATCTGGATGGACAAGACAGTTGGCGATCCTACTGGCACGACCTGCGAAATGAACCATGAATCTTCTTCATCCGTCAACAAGGAGGCGGTTCGGTTATGGTATGGGCCGCGTTCGGTTTCAATAGGCAAACATCTTCGGCAATCATCAATGGACGTCGGAATTCCGATAAGTATCAGGAAGTTCTGACTGAGCGTTTTCTTCCGTATGGCACCGAATTTGGTGGAAATTCCTGGGTGTTTCAGCAGAACAATGCGCTCATCCATTCGTCTCGATCAACCAGAACATGGTTCCACTTCGAGTTATGAAGTGGCCTGCAAGATCCCCCGACCTCAACCCGATTGAAAATTTGTGGGGGACCATGTCTCGTGAGGTGTATCGTGGTTCGAGGCAGTACACCAATGTTCTGGATTTACAGCACGCGATTGAGGATTGTTGGTATGCTTTTAATCCGGAAACTTCAAAAGCTAATAACAACGATGAAGGAGCGAGTTTTTAAAGTTATTCTTAACAATGGCAAACAACTGAAGTGTTGACTGTGTTTTTCTTTTAAACTTTTGAGACATGTGATTTGTTCTGTTTTCGCTGTTTCGCATTGGTTTAAATAAATACTCACTGACTTGCGCAAACCACAACAGAATCATTATTTTTTCAGCCTTGTTTAAACCTGTACTCCATTGAAACAATGAACTTATTAATGATTTTTGAGACGCACTGTAAGTATATCAACCTCATCAAGATCACCATTGTCAGCGAGCATTAATCCAAGTTTGTTCATTGAGGTGATAATTTGCTTAGATGGCACTAATGAATATTATGAGCACGGTGAAAGCGACACATGAAACAGCACGTCGATGCTATTGTTTCCGAAAGTTCATACAGGCGTACCTTCACCTTTGGCGCCCGGTGAGTTGTCAGACGAGTCGATCGTGGGTGTTGCGGAGAGGGTGGTTAGATCTTATATGTCAGAAGATGATTTTCTCGACAAATTAATTGATCAACTTCTTAACTAATACGGTGATCGACTTTAATCTCGACTGACTGATCTGACTGCGAAAATTACACCTCTTATTGATTCAATGGAGCAATCTCTATCTCGTATCTCAGAATTTGAAAAACAAATTCAAAGCTTAACTGCTCGATTTCTGAAAATGGAGACATCTTTATTTATCAATGGCAATTCACAAATTGATACTACACATGACAAAACTGATGACTTGGAGCAGCATTCGAGGAGAAACAATCTTCGTTTTATTGGCATCGCTAAAACTCCATCTGAAGATCCCGTCGCTCTTATTTCCGACATCTGTGCTTCTATGTTGGAAGTTAACTACAACGCTCAGACATAGTCGCAGCTCACCGGCTTGGACCACGGAATGGGAACTCTATTAGGCCGATCATCGTTCGATTCACCTCTTATTGATTTGTGACCTAATAGTTAAGAATCGTCGTTATCTTCGCCCGTCTCCCGTGGTTATATTGGAAGATCTAACCAGCCACCGGTATAAACTTTTGCGAAATGGTAAAAAGAAACTGGGCCCCCAAAATGTATGGAGTTCGGGTGGCAGAATCTTTGCTAACGATACTTTAGGCCGTCATTCGGTTCGTATTTGTCGACCTTAGGTTTTGATGTGTTATACCCCATTCGCACTACAGCTGGGCTAGATCGAGTTGAGCTAGCTTATTCGGGCTAGCTCAGCTCAGGCTAGCTGATGAAGCCAAACCGTTCGCACTACATTCTAGCCTGACCGAGTTTTATCAGATTCGGTACCACTAAAACCTGAGCTTGTTAATAAGTTACTATCACTGCTATCAGTGCCACTATTTGCATCGTCGTCCTCCATGTTTTATGTTGCCGTGTCTCTCTCTCATGTCTTTTTTTGTGCGTGAAATAACTGAAACAATGATATTATGAAGAATGTTTGTTCGTTATTGCCCTTTACCTCAGTCGATATGTCTAGAACTTAACACCTAATTTCACGGAAACCCCTGCACCATTTAAATCAATTAAAAAAAAATTCCAAAATATTTTTCTACCATTTAAAAAAAAAGTGCTCCAAAACCAGATCCTTATTGAATTTTAAGTGGGTCATTAAAATGATAGGAGAACATAAATATTGAATGAAAAAAAAGCATTTATTTCCTATAAAATCAATCATAAAATGTAAATTCAAAAACTTTTAATGAAATATCAATTTCTTCAAAGGCATATGTAATTCTAAAATCATATAAAAGATCAATAAGATGTTAACAAACATCAGGATAATAATTAAATAAAAGAACAAAACATATTGAATGGCTATGATGTGGATGTGATATAAAAGAACCAATGACGTATATTAAAAAACCAATGACGTTCTTTAATATATGTCATTGAAAAGAACATACATCAAATTTTCAAAATTTACCTTTGAGTAAATTTTTGAGAATAATTTTTATTAATAATGCAAAAATGACTGTTAATAAAGATCAATTGAAGGCTATTTATAACACATTATTTTCATGCATGGGGACGAGTTTTAGCGCCATTGTGGCTAAAATAAGAAACCTATTTGCCTCCCATTTTACATTTGCCTCCTATAATCTAGTTGGCCATGCCATTGTCTTTAGATCACGGTCTATAGCAAGGCCTCCTGTAGGCAAGGCCAGCTCACTCAGACAAAATGGCGGCAATAGAAGGCTGGCAGATGATACAGCTGAGATGGATGATTTTTAATGTTCAGCCAAAAAATGTAAAAAATGCACTATATGTTATTTTATTCACAATACTCTTCACATTAAAATATTACAATCGTCTAACTATTTAAAATCTAGTAAGAAAAAATAATTCTCCTTGAAAAAGTCAGTTAGCTTAATAAATCTAAAATACATTATTGTAATATTTTAATGTGAAGAATATTGTGAATTTTTACATTCTGTTTGCTCAGCATTTAAAAAAAAAGTCCATCTCACCTATATCATCTGCCAGCCTTCTATTGCCGCCATTTGGTCTGAGTGAGCTGGCCTTGTCTATACACTACATGATCAAAGGAATTGAGACACCCCTACGAACACCTGAGGTGTTTCTCCTAGATTGGACGGAAACCTCAATGCTGCTGGCTACAGGACCATTGTGAATAACTGGGCACTTCCAGCGCTGTGGGAACACTTCGGTGACGGGCCGTTCCTCTTCAAGCACGACAATGCGCCTTGCCACAAAGCAAGATCCATACCCAACTGGTTTGATGAGTGCGGGTTGAAGAACTGTATTGGCCTGCCCAGATTCCTGATCTCAACCCAATCGAACATCTTTGGGGCGAATTGAAACGACGTGTGAGATCCAGGATGGTTCGCCCTACTTCTGTCCAGGAACTGACCACGACACTCCTCGAGGCATGGAGGTAAATACACACCGTAAACTGGTGGATAGTATGCCATGTAGGGTGGAGGCAGTGATAGCAGCTCGAGGTGGTCCTACACACAACTGAGTGAAGCTTTTTGCGACTTTACGGTAGAGCAGCAGATGTCCCAACTCCTTTAATCATGTAGTGTAGATATAAATGGTCATCGAACTTCTGACATTTTCCATTGTTTCAAGCATAGCCTACATGATAAGGAAGTTTTCAAGAATCGCAGTTTATTAAGAGAAAAGAGTGGGAAGAAACGTCAGTACGAATTTGAATGCCATAGATATTGTGCCACCTGCATCAGCCAGTGTAAAAATAAGTCAGAAATATTGGTGATACGCGGGCTCCTTCGTCACTTTTGGAAAAAAGGGACCAGTGCGCGAGCAGCAGCCGCCGAAATTTGCAGGTTGGAAGGTCAGGATGTGACCAATGAACGGACAGCACGACGGTGGTTCCCCCGCTTTTGGTCTGGAGACATGGGCATGGAAGATGCGCCAAGGAGCGGAAGACCCAAAGAAGTGGATGACGCAGCCCTACGGCAGCAAGTGGGAGCCAAACCAGGCAGCAGCACCCGTGAACTAGCGGCAGACATCGTGACATCACAATCGAGTGTGGTTCGACATCTGCATGCCATGGGAAAGGTCAACAGGAGCTGCCGAGTTGTGCCCCACGAGCTGGCGCGCGCGCAAGTACAACAACGGGTGAAGGTGTGTTGTCAACTGCCGGAAAAAATCGAGGTTCTGCCACATCCAGCATACATCCTGGCACCTTCAGACTACCATCTCTTTCGGTCCATGGCGCACTTTCTGCGTGGACGGCGCTTCGGGGGAGTGGTTCGCGAGGGCATCCGCTAACTGGCTGATCGTCGGATGAACACCATCGAGCATGATGGACTCTACTTTGAAGATTAGGTTGGTTGGTTTATTAGAATTTTTGACGTCGATAACTAAGGTCATTTTGTGCCTTTTACACAAGTTATATCTGTACGCAGCCCCGGACAAACACAAACATCCATGCCCTCGGCGGGATTCGTACCCACGACCAGGCGGACTCGAGAACTAGAAAGCCTACGCCCTAGCCCTCTCGGCCACCTGGCCGGCCTTTGAAGATTAGCAATGAGTGGTTCCTGTCTGGTGCCCATTTAAAAGTTTACGCAGTGATCGGCCACTACTTTTGACTCAACCTCTGTAGTTGATGCCCAAAATTAACAATGAGCTATGTAATGCATTCATTAGTTGGTTTATCTGTTATTTATTTAAAATTTTATAGAATACATTAACTTCAGCAGTATTATGTCAATAATTCTGGCTGCATTGAAACTGAAAATGAAACTAAAATTTCTAAAAGATGGGTCTACGCTACGGATACTATACGTAGCGGATAATTTATTGCCGACGCACATTTCGTTGTTACACCATTTTCAAGGCTCGCATAATAGTAAAACCGGAAAAATTAATTGTTACTATTATGCGAGCCTTGAAAATGGTATAACACCGAAACGTGTGTCGGCAATAAAGTTAGTAGTATCCGTATCGTATTAGACCCATCCTTTATTTCATATTCACAACGATATTAGACCATGGAAATCATGAATAAAATTTTTTAGCTCACGATAAGGCGGTGCTGCAAGCGTTTTTAGTCCGATTGTATATGCAGCGCTATTTTTCAAAGGAGTTCCCGCCTTATCGGGAGCTGGAAACTTTAGCTCCATTTTTAAATGGAGTTGGATGACCATCTACTATCTAAAGACCATGGCCATGCTCGTGTTCCCAGTCCCAGAATGCATCGCGGCCAAGCTAGCTCGTTATCTCGATCGAGTTTAAACTACTAGCTCCAGTCAATCCAGTTCGAGGAGTTTGAGCTAGATGCGTTCGCACCGCACCTTTCAAACCCGATTGAGAAGTTGAGCTAAATTGAAATGTGTAGTGCAATTGTCTAGGTTTAACTAAAACCTGAGCTACTTATTAAGTCACTACTGAAATTTAATAATTTTACTTCATTCTCTTTAACTTAGTACTATCCTACTAATGCTAATTCGAAATTGCATTAATTTAATGTAATCTAATTTATTGTATTCATTGAATAATTTATTAAAGTCTTGCCTATATTCAGAAATCCAATTTTTAATTTTTCGTTGAACGTGTCCCATGTTCGATAGAGCCTATAATCATTCATCGCTGCCGCTATTCTCTGGTAGATCGACTTGTTTTTTTTTTGTTCTTCTTAAGTTGTCTATATTTTTCTGCCACAAACGATTTTTGATAGACGTTTGGCATTGTCGCTCCACGTTTTTCTTTTTTTTTTGTTGTAATTCCCCGTTTCATTTCACTCACTACACGCTATTCGAAACTGTTTGAACCGTCGTCCTCCATGTTTTTCTCGTATTTTAGTCCCAGAATGCAACGCCGCCAAGCTAGCTCGACGTCTCGATCCACTTCTAAGAGTTTCAATCTAGCTTAAGTTGAGCTAAATGCGTTCGCATTGCATATTTCAATCCCGATTGAGAAGTGGAGCTAGATTGAAATATGTAGTGCGAATGGGGTATTACGTTTGAAATCTGAAGTTATATTGATCGGTGATTTTAATATCGATACAAGTAGGTCATCGGCCTATGTTCACCAATTTTTAGATCCACTTATTAGTACTGGACATTACCCAGTTACCAATTCTTTTACACATTATTCGTCGTTTCACCATAAATACACCACTACTGATGGTTGTTATTCTTCTTTGAGCACTTCATGTTTTAGTAATTCAATTGACGTTCATATAAGTGATCATTTCCCTCTATTGGTCATTTTCCCGACGGAAGTTTCATCCAGTGTTACTATAGGGTGATTCAGTCAATTTCTGACCATTTCAATACTATGATTTATTGACCCATTAATGTTTACAAACTTAGCATTTCAGTATGATATTTTAGGCAGTTCAGAGTTTTTATTCCCGTGGAGAAGTCTTGATGATGTGCTCAATGTGGCCACCACGAACGTTTTGAACTGTTCGCAGCCGAATGGTGAAGTTGTTCATAACTCTATCCAGGATTTCTGCATCCACAAGGGTGCAGCAGTCGACGATGCTTTGTCGCAGCTGGTCTAGGTTCTTGGTGCTGTAGTGAACACACTGTCTTTAAGGAACCCCCAGAGATAAAAATCACATGGGTTTAGGTCAGGACTCGTAGGGGGCCAAAGAAAGCCACCCCCGAATCGATCTGGAAACCTGTTTGAAATGACACGATTTCCGAATTTCTGATTGAGAAAATCTAGCACTTCATTAGTGGTGTGAGGCCTAGCCCCATCCTGTTGAAACCATTGATGTCGAAGCGGTATACGCCTCCTTCGCAGCTCGGGGATGAAGAAGGTTTCCAACATGTTAAGGTAAGCATGTGACGTTACAATGCCCTCAAAAACAGAACGGACAAATGATGCCTCTTTTGGAAATCTCGCACCAAGCCATAACCTTTCGTGGATGAAGAGGTGACTTATGGATCGCATGAGGGTGCTGGGAACCCCAAAAACGAACGTTGTGTTTATTAACGTCACCTGCCAGATGGAAGAAGGCCTCATCTGACACCCACAGGTTGTCCATAATGTCCTGATTGGCTTCCATTTCTGCTCCAAACTCCTTCGCAAATTGTTGTCGCTTCTGTCTTCCAGTGTCTGTTAACTCCTGATAAACATGGATCTTATACGGGAACAGGTGTAAATCCTTTCTCAAAATTCGCCACAGCCCTTCTTCAATGGATAGGCGGCGAACAGATTTTTGGTAGGGGAATCGACCAACCTTGTGCGAACATTTTCGACAACTTCGGCCGTTCGAACACGAGCTTCGCTCCCGCCTTTTTTCTTGTCTTTAACACATCCAGTGGCACGAAACTGCTTGACAAAATCCATGATTGCTTGCCTGCCTGGTGCGTCTCGACACTTATACTCCTTCCGGAACTTTCTTTGCACGGTTACGGGTGATTTTGTCTCGAAATACCATTCGACAACCTTGCATTTCTGCTTTGTTGATAAAGCGGGCGTCATTTTTCAACAATACGATTTTCATGCAGCGCCGTTGCAACAATACAAACTCCAACTATTTAGAAATTCGATATGGCGCTCATATTCTTTCAATTGTTTATTCCTAATGCACGTCAATCGAGTGAAATGGTCAGAAATTGACTGAATCACCCGGTAGTAAGTTTAAAACTTCAAGAATAATTAGTAAGAATCGTATCAATGCGTTAGAAATTTTCTTAGAGCTAACCAATTGGGATGAAGTACTCTTGCCAAATTTAGATTGCGACGCTTTGTTTGGTAGCTTTAACTCTCATTTGGGCTTAGGCTGGGACCGTCATTTCACTAAGTGTCATTATATTAAGCAATCGACGGTTCCTTCCCGTCCTGTTAAACCTTGGATCACACCAGATCTTTTGCGTTTGATAAAGCGGAAGAACGCCCTTTATCTAAAAGCTAAAAAGAGCTCGACCCCTTACATTAAAAAGAAATTTAAAGATTACTCTAATACAGTCAAAGTTTCTGTGCGTCATTCTAAATCTACTTATTTCGATAATTTATTTCATTCCCTTGCGTCTGCCAAGAGAAATGATGTTTGTTATCAACGCTTTCTAAAGGTGTCAAGCATAATATAACTCCCTTTAATCCTCTTGTACCGGTTAGTTCGTCGGATTTATCCAATTTTATTAATACATTACTCCCTGAGGGAGAGGAAGGATCTTCTCCCGAGCAACTAAACTTTAGTTGTGCCTCCGGTAATTTTGCTTCAAGTCTTTTCTGCACGCCAACTACTCCTGATGAAGTCTGTGATATTAATCTGGGTTGAGTTCTAGTTCTTCTTATGACCCTTTAGGCTATCGATCCGATATATTGATTGAGCCTAAGCAAGCTATAGCCATTCCTCTAGCCTTCATTTTCAATTCTTCTCTATCAACTGGTGTATTTCCTTCTATTTTAAAGCAAGCAAGAATTACCCCGATCTTTAAAAAGGGAGATGTGCATAAATACGAAAATTATAGGCCTATTTCATCTCTTCCAGTTTTCTCTAAGGTTTTTGAGAAACTTTTTTATGTGCGTCTTTCACAATTTATTTATGAAAATAGATTTATCCATCCAACATGGTTTTGTTTCCCGTAAAAACACAGACACGGCATGTTATGAGTTGATGAATAACATTTGATTCAGAGTCTACTCAATTATTGCTATCTAAGATACAACATCAGTACCATATCTACGGGCCCCTTTTAGAGTGGATTTCTAGTTTTCTCACCAACAGGAAATATTATATGACTTTCGGTGGGGTTAATTCAAATACTATCGTTAGAAACCAGGAAGTACCACAGGGATCAATTCTGTCCCCATTACTATTTGCTTTATACATTTGCTGGTCAGATTATATCAAAAAAGTGATTATGTATGCGGACGATGTGGTGTTGTTGACAGCGAATAAAGATTCTGAAGAGCTTATGACTACCTTAAACACGGCATTTTCTGAATTAGCTGAATGGTTTGCTCAAAATAAAATAAAAGTTAATGTCACTAAAACGAAAGTTATGCTGTTCTATCAGCGTAACAAGAGATGTGTTCCTGCGGCTCCAAAGGTTTTGTTCAATGGAGAATTGGTCGGTCTTGCGGATTCCTTTAGATATCTGGGTTTGGAACTTCTGTACGACTTGTCCGGGACCAACATGTACAATGTAGATATATTAATGTCTAAATTAAACCGTCAAATGGGGATGATATCTAGATTGCAATATCTGCCTAGAAATATACTTTTGCTACTCTACCACGCTTGGATCCAGTCTAATCTGTGTTACGATGTTTTGTTTTGGGGAACCACTTCAATGGTCAATCTTTCTCGAATTCTAAAGTTACGGAAGTGGTTTCTACGTGTTTTATTAAGGGTTCCTTCAGTTACGTCTGTTTCCCAATATCTTAAATCTTTTAACATATTAACGATCTTTCAATTAATTAAGTTACAAATATGTTCATTTGTATACAAAATATTAAATTCAATCCTAGTTGTATCATCCCCTATTGCCTTAATTATGGTGGTTGATAGGCATAATTATATAACCCGCCAATCTAGAAATATTCATAACCCTAAAACTACCAGGAATTACCTGAACAACAGCTTATCCTACCTCGGTAAAGCCATTAGGGCATCTCTGCCACTAAAACTTCGTGAGGCGGCTTATTTTCGAAGTTTCTTAGAAATCTTAAGCAATTTACACTGAGTTAGCAAAACTCATGGGATAGCAAGCACATTGATTGATGGGCATGGCTCACGAATTCACATGAGTAACGGATTCTGGGAATGGACCATTAGACGTTGTGGGAAGAGCTTGGATAAGTGATTAATCAGAAATGGCACGTCGTCGCGAGTTGACGTCTTTTGAACGGGGTATGATAGTAGGTGCCCGACGCATGGGATGTTCCATTTCGGCAGTGGTGCAGGAATTTGGCTTTCCCCGCTCAACTGTCTCCAGGGTGTATCGGGAATGGCTGGATGAAGGCATCACAGTCCACAACAGGCACCATACCGGGCGTCCAGCTGCCCTGAATGATTGTGACCGGCGACACCTGGGACGAATGATTCAGAGAGACAGGAGCGCAACAGTGCAGCAAATCACAGACCAGTTCAATACTGGCCGCACTAGAAACGTCTCTCGGTGGACAATCCGTCGGAATCTGCATGCTCTCGGGTTTGGCAGCCGTCGCCCTACACGGGTGCCAATGCTTACCCAGCGTCATCGGACACTCCGGCGTGCATTTGCCACCAACCATCTTGGCTGGACCCTGCAACAGTGGCGTAACGTCATATGGTCAGATGAGTCACGATATCAACTGTACCACGCTGATGGGAGGCACCGTGTGTGGCGCAGACCTCACGAAACGATGGATCCCGCATGCCAACAGGTGGTGGTGCAGGGTGGTGGGGCGTCAGTGATGGTCTGGGGTGCATTTTCCTGGTTTGGAATGGGCCCTCTGGTTATCCTGGACCAAACGTTGAATGGTCCACGGTATCGTCAACTCATCGGAGACCATCTGCACCCGTTTTTGACATTTCAACACCCTGACGACGTAGCAGTCTTTCAAGATGACAATGCTCCACCACATCGCTCCAATGTCGTCCGCGAATGGTTCGAGGAGCATGCAAGAGAGGTCCAACGACTGAGCTGGCCAGCCCGGAGCCCTGACATGAATCCCATCGAGCATATCTGGGATGCTGTTGAAGTCAGGCTCCGGGCACTGGATCATCCGCCCACGAATGGGCAGCAACTATCTTTGGCTCTGCAGACTATCTGGTGTCAACTGCCTCCAGAAGTGTACCAGGGACTTGCAGACTCACTACCACGCCGTATTGCTGCACTCCACAGGGCCAGAGGTGGCCCGACCAGATATTAAGTAACTATCCCATGAGTTTTGCTAACTCAGTGTATATTAGACAGTCCACAACTAGCAATTACTGGGTGTTTGTAGTATTTTTCATTATTTCAGTATAACTTATTAATTATTCAATTTAATTTATTGTTTTAATTTATTATAGCTCTAATGTATTAATATTTTTTTGTAACTAATTAGTTTACTATTTGCATCTATGGTGTTAATATTGGTTATCACCAGGGACCTTTACTTGTTGGTCTTTGACCATACTAGGCCCCTGGCGGCACTGTAACTTTATTTTAATAAATAATGAATAACAAATAATAATAAAAAAAAGAAATCAGTCATTAATCATGAGCCACCAACCAAAGATAAGATAAGGAAGAAAAGCAGTTCAAGCCTTCTCTTTTAAATAGCAAAGTTTAATGTGTAGAGAGGAGAGCTTTAAGCAGAATACTTAATTATATAACAGTAGGAGTTGTAATATAGTATATTAATTAAAAAATAAGAACTCTATTTAATTAAAAGAAATAGAAATAAAAATAAATAAAAAAAACAATTGAATAAAAGTCACCCAGTGGAGAAATACAAAGGTTGAAGTGGACGAAACACAAACCCCTGAAGGGCGACGGGGCAGCCAAACGTGGCTCGCGGCGAGAGCTCTCTTCGCGGCTCGCGCTTGCTATGCCGTAATCGTCGGCAGACGGGCGTGGCGGTGCGCTTGTAGACGAAATGACGCTGTACTCAATCGTGTAGCTTGTCAATTCCGAAATCCGAACTTTGGCCGGGTCCTCCTTGTTTGGCACTGGAGCCGACTCGTTTCCAACTGACCACTCCTCCGTAACTACGATGCTCGAGGTCGGCGAGGCGTCGCTCACTTCGGGTTATAGGCTGGCTTCATCGCTGACTTTATCGCTGACTTCGGGGTATAGGCTGGCTTCAGCGGCTGGTCGTGGGTTGCCGTCAACGATATGAAATGAGTAGATCGCTTATTTGGCCGCCATCCCGTTACATTTTTACGCAAACTTTTTAGTTTTTTGCGCAAATTAATAAAATACTGAAAACTTTCACTCACGAATTAGTAAAAATATGCGTATCTCTAAAGGTAATTACTGCTCTGCAATTGGATGCGGTAATAATCGTGAGAATAGTGAACAAATATCATTTTTCAGATATCCCAAGGATGAGAGCAGGTGATATAACATTAATTCATATCAACAATTACGTAGAGTTTATGTATTTTCTTTATTCTGTGCTTAGAGTTCATATAATTAAAATATATAAAATGTGTTTACATAAAATTACTTTTGAATGTTTTGTTTACAAAAATATCTATGTAAATTGAATTAAAATTTAAAACTTCTATACAAAAATATGTAGACAGAAAGTTATTCATAAAAAACTTATTTCCAAGAAATGTATCAGTGCATGTAAATAAAAGATTACAATTTCTTTTCTAAATTAAATGTTATGTTTGTTACTTTATTTGATTCCCATATTAAAATTAATTAAATCTCATGAAACAGGTACATTTCCAGATGTAAAAGTTGGGCTATTAAAACTCAAAAAAATGATTTAATGAAATTTGATGTAGAAAACAAAGTCGTCGGTGTGAACGCAGGATTAATATCCGTTCTTTTAATTTTTTTAGGTTTCAGCATGGCTCCGTTATCGCGCAAGGCCAGCGAGCATTCTGTGTTGCTTTAGTGTAGCTTTAGTGTTAATATTAAACATTAAGAAAACATTATAAATAAAAACATACATTTTATTATAAGAATTATGTGTTTTGTATACTATACGACATACAAAACCCTCTTTGTGACCTTTTTTCAGTCCTTAACCGAATCGTCTCCAACCTTTCGTTAACATGGATGCGATGCCTCGTCACTTCGCTCTTTAGTGTTTATACAGCCATACCGCTACTGGCGCTACGAGCGCTGCATGATTTTCGTGCCTCACATGATTGCATAGGAATTGATGGGAATAACGGGAAAATTTCTTGAGAATAACATGAGTAAAATTGAATAAATGAGGTAGAATAAAGATTCCTTAGTCCAATTCTTTTGATGATCCTTCCCTTGGTTGGGTTACTTCTGAAGCGGAGATGGCGTTAGATCCGAGACGGCCTGCCTCGAATTCTGGCAGCAACTGGGTCGTCGGAAGCGAAGCCAAATCCCCAGATGAAGCGTTCAAACGACAGGATGAAGTGGTCAGCATGCTAGGCACCGCAAATTCGGACAGCGGCAACCTGTTAAGGTAAGTCGACCGTGGAAGGAAAACTGTTCGAAATAGAATAAGCTGTTAGTGTCTTATCGAATGGAGTAAGACGTAACTTAATTATCACTCTCAAACAAATTGCTAAAATCTACACGATACTATAGATACCCAAAGAAGATGGTCCCGGGTCCAAGCGCGGGCATTCGCGAGGGCACCCAACGCAAATACCGGCTATGTCTGCAAGCGGGCCAGTGGCTTCGATGGTCTCCGCCTTCCACAAGAGATTGAAAGTAGGGTTTTGCTTCGTAGAATGATCCGGGATCGAGGTGGTCATCGGTCCAACGGGATCAGTGGGCGACGAGCCTAGCCCTTCCCAAACGGCGATCTCGTCAGACGACGTACTGGTTTCGGTGCTTCGGGGTGCTCCACCTTCTCGAAGAACAGATTCCGTTAATCCTCCTTGGGGGATGGCCGAATTTGAAAATAATCCAAATAAGCACTAGTAATCACAAAAATTTGTTTTGAACTATTAATGATCAAATGTCCTATCTTACTAGTGGGCTGGGAGCTCGCATTGAGGAACTTCGATTCCCGCAGGATTATGTGGGGGCGATCCTTCACCTTTTGACGGGACTGTTATTGGCTCTCCGGGCAACGATTCAAGCTTCGTCGGCGACGATTCGAGACGTGTCCTCGGTTCGGTCCACGTGGGTTGAATGCCACTCTTAGTTGTCGGCGAGAAAGTTTCCCTGCCTCAGCAGCGGATTTGTCACTATCGGTCTCGAAACGTACATTAGAATGTATAATGTTATTAGCATTCTTACAGTCTTTTAGCTTCCGAAAATCCTTCCAGCTGCTGTTTCGAGGCTTGTAGTCGCTACTTGACTCGGGAACTGGTCCGACATCTATCCTGTTGCTCATCGGGAGGTCCGCAACCACTTTCTGATTTTTCCAGCCGGAGCTCCTTTTTTTATTTGGTCTTGGAGGATTCTGCGCCGATTCTGCGCAGTGAATCCTCCAATTGTCTTCCTTCTTCAGCTTCTCTCTTCGCTCCGCGGGTCCATTCTCTTTCGGGGTGGCAGTCTCTCTCTTTCTTCTCTTTTTCGATGTTAAATCCTCAAAAGGATAATTTTCTGCGAATCTTCCCTTCCGAGGATTTGACAATGGGATAAAAATATTGGTGCATCCTTATGTAGAGCCACACTGTCCATGGAAAGATTTCATTTTTTGCTAAATTACTTAAGATTTGATGATAAAGATTGAGAAATGAAAGAAAAAAGTTTGAACCATTTGCCCCAATTAGAGATCTTTGGAACTTATTTATTATGAATTGTGAAAAATATTATACTTCTGGAACCATATGTACAATAGATGAGCATCTACAAGCATTTAGAGGTCGATGTCCTTTTAGAATGTATATGCCATCAAGCTTGTGATGATGTGCGATGCGAACAGCTTCTATACAGGATGTGAATGGACGACGTATGTAGAGGATGAAGCAAAAAAGTCTAGTCGCGTTTTTCGATCAGTGGCTCCCTTAAAAAGTTATAGCGCTTTAAAGTTCGGTATCGGTAAGGAATATCGGTATCGGTATCGGTATCGGCCAGGGTGATTCTAAAAGGTCGTGGCCTGTTGGGCTTTCACTGAACACAAATTCTGTGAAGTTAAGCTACGTCAGGCACGGCTCGTCACTAGGTGGGTGACCATCTGTGATAGCCAATCTTTACCCCCCCCCCCGGCTGCTGCGACCATCATACAGCAGTCGTGAATCCAGGTCCATCCAGGGACCCAACTCGTCGGCCTTTGGCCATACAGGCCCTGGATGGACGTATTGGATCCAATTAATTAATAAAAAAAAAATAAAAATGAAAAGGCAGGTAGAGGGTGAAAGTCTGAGCAAAAAAGTCTAACTGCGGATCTGAGGCTCCGTTAAAAAGTTATAGCGCTAAGTTAAAAACTGCTCAGCGTCTGTACCAAGTGACGTCATGAAACTTTAAAGCGATATAATTTTTTAACGGAGCCTCAGATCAAAACACACGACTAGACTTTTTTGCTCACAATTTCACCCTCTACCTGCCTTTTCATTTGGGCACGACGTTTTAGAATCACCCTGGTCGATACCGATACCGAACTTTAAAGCGCTATAACTTTTTAACGGAGCCACAGATCGAAAAACGCGACTAGACTTTTTTGTTCAGAGTTTCATCCTCTACATATCCTTAAATTTGTGAAACGTCGTCCATTTACACCCTGTATAGTATCATCAAATCCATATCTTGGAAAGGCTACGAAGATCAATGGCAAACCACTGAGCAATTAATTCGTAGAGGAGCTGAGCAAATCAATTCATGGAACAATGCGAGATCACAGTAGATAATTTTTTTACTTCGATTCCGTTGGCAGATACATTATATAACACAATTGTCGGAACTCTTCGAAAAAGCAAACGAGAGGTATTGCAATACTCATAGAGGAATAATATAAAGAGTTTGTGCATTTATGTTTGTATATGGAATTTCTTTATTTTCAGATACCAATTCAGTTTTTTCAACTAAAAAATTCGGCCAGTGGGGTCATCCATGTTTGCTTTTGATAGAATGAAAACAATCGCTTCTTATATTCCAAAAAATAAATCTGTAATTCTACTGTCAACAACGCCTACAGGAAATATGATTTCACTTCCCTCAGCTAAACCAGAAATTATTGAAACTTACAATGCATCAAAGGTAGGAATAGATACATTTGATCAGTTATGCCATTCAGTATCAAGACGAACTCGCCGTTAACCTCTCTTTGTTTTCTATGGCATTTTGAATGCTGCTGGAATTAATGCTGTGATTATATACAGGGTCGGGACATATTAATAAGACCACCTGCTAGTATCCAGAATATCCATCTTTGGCGGCAAGCACAGCAGCTAGTCGACGTGGCAGAAAGTCAATAAGTCCTTGGAAGGTGTTTGCAGGTATCTGGGACCATTCGGCGTCCATCACTTCCAGTTGTTCAATGTGGTTGACGTCCGGGGAGTTTGGTGGCCATGGGAGTAGCTTGAATTCATCCTCATGCTTCTCGAACCAGTCGTGGACAATTTTGGCAGTATGGCAGGGAGACTTGTCCTGCTGAAAGGTGCCATCACCCTGAGGAAACACTGTCGCGACATGAAGAGGTGTACCTGGTCTGCGACGATCGTCAGGTAACGAACAGCATTCAGTGTACCCTCCAGCGGTATCAGTGGACTCAGACCATACCACGAAAACATCCCTCAAACAGTTACACCTCCCCCACCAGCCTGTCGTCTGCCAACGATGGTGTCGGGATGCCTGTTCTCAGACGCTTCCCGGCGAATTCTCCATCGTCCGTCCACTCTGTTCACCATAAACCGCGACTCGTCAGAGAAAGCAACCCTTTGCCACTCGGCCGAGGTCCAATGGCGATAGTCCATTGCGAATTGGAGGCGTTTTCGGCGATGCACAGGCGTCAACATGGGTGCTGTTACCATACGTCTGCTCCGAAGCCCCAATCTCATGAGGGATCGTTGCACTGTCTTGGTGCTGACACGCCTAGTGGCCCCACTGTTCATTTGCTGTGTCAGTTGCTCAACAGTGGCACTTCGATTGGTCTTGGCTAGGCATCGTAACCGACGCTCGCCTCTAGGATCGATGGCCCGTGGGGCCCCACAGTTACCTCTTCGATTGCTCGAAACTGTCTGGTTTGTCCAGTCACGGTACACCTTCACAATGGCAGCCCTACAGCAGTTCACAAAGGTGGCCGTTTCTGAAATACTGCCCCCCTTGGCCCGATAGCCAAGGATCATCCCCTTTTGGAGGTCCGACAGGTCACTTGCTCTGCTCATGACGGCGACAATTGCTGTGTTAATGGATGCTACAACCCGTCTGCTGTTGTCAACTTTTAATGACGGTTGGTTGGTTGGTTGGTTGGTTGGTTGGTTGGTTGGTTGGTTGGTTATGGTTTTAGGGCGTCGGCTACTGTGGCCATTTTGCGCCCGACAAAAAGTTAATATAACCATACTTAAAAACAAAATATAATAAAAAAAATACTTAAAAACTCAAACGAAAAATAGGAAAGTTACAGACACAAAAACCGTAAAGAAAGCATGAGCGAAACATAAAAATGTAAAATCCTTAAAGAGTGATACAGAGATAAAATACCTATATGAGTTTAAAAATATGAATAATTTTTAAAAACTGAAAAGTTTAGATTTGTATTAAATACCACTGGTCTCATACGATACCTGATCAAGAAGCTGCAAAAATAAGGATAATGAAAGGGTGACTATATGAATTTAAAAATATGAATAATCTTTAAAAACTGACAATTTTTTTTTAAAATTCTAAGGTTATCCCCTAACAAAGATTCTAATGGACAATTCAGTCCTAATGAACGTCGTAAATTAATATATAGTGTGCGTACAGGGACACGAGGGGGCTGGGTCTTTTTTTAATAAATGTAAATGTGTAAGACGACTACGACCAATTATAAGTCGAGTTAATACAGCATCTTCTCGTCTAATCGTTAAACAAGGAGTGGATCACTGTAAAATGGTATGCTTAATCTCAAATAATTTATTCATTAGAATAGAAGGCCAAGATCTTTGCCAAACAGACATGAGCTTCTTATAAACCACTGGAAACCGATGCTCAGGGATAGACAGTAACTCCAAAATTGGTAAATAAATTATTGCGTCTTCTGCCGCTTTATCGACCCGTTCATTTTGCTGTATTCCCATATGACTAGGGATCCACACAAAAACAATTTTAGAACCTTGGAAATCTAGGTAGTACAGATACTCCTGAATTCTTTGAATAAAAGGTTTATCAGTATCAAAGGATTCCAGCGATTGTAAAGCGCTCAATGAATCAGAAAAAATCCAAAAGTTTGATTTTGGATATTTGAAAGAAAATTCAAGCGCTTTAACTATGAGAAACAATTCTGCAAGTAATATGGAAAAATCATCTGCAAATGATAAGAAAAAATTACATTATCAATGAGAAACGCACAGCCAACTCCCTCCTCTGACCTTGACCCATCTGTATCTTCTTTTTATATAGAAAGAAGAAGAAAGTTTGTTTGTATGTTTGTTCGTTTGTTTGTTTGTTTTTTATACAAATCTACAGATTTATTCCGATCATGATAAAATTTCGCAGTCTGAGAAAGGTCACTGTCTACGTCAGATTTCGAAAAAATAATAATTATTGATAAAAAATCGATATTCATGGTTAAGGCAGGGCATATTAATGAAAAATATCTCATGACCAACAATGCAAGACAAGGTTTTTGCAACAATAAGTATCAACAATGGTATCAACTCACAAACACTCTGCACGGACCAGCAATATATATCTCATGACCAACAATGCAAGGCAAAGTTTGTGCAATATAGAATTCAATGCATAAAATTCCTGTTATTCAGGCTTTTCTTAGAAAAGATAATTCTTAGTACTTAACAATTTCTTAAAAATCTTTAAAAATGATCAGTAACTGGAGATAATGATTTAGCAGACTATTGAGAATGTGAAAGACGATAGAGGAAGCTCCGTGCTGTATTGAGCAAATTGTAAGCAAGTAAATAGAAGAATCGGCGACTGCTAGAATACACAAAGTGATGAATGGCCAATTTTTGCTTCAAGACATTGAAAGAAGAAAGAAAATTGCAACAACATCAAGTGTACATCTAAAGTAAGATTACGTGAGTAAAAAATTATTTAGACTAAAAGGCATCCTTGGAGACGTCCATCCATTGTGAGCCATTAAAAATTTTTTTTCGGTAAATCAAGTCCCGGTATATCACCTAGAATGGATTTTTTCAGTGATGAGGTAAATTCCTGTCTTTCGGATTTTTCTTAGAATGGATAGCCCCTTCGCTCTATATTGTAATGATTAAGTTATTATTTAACCAATTTGGAGGTTTAATTTAGCATTTTGAGATTGATCTGTTTACCTACAAGCGTAATTATCCCGGGCAACGTCGGGTCCTCTGCTAGTCTTTCTATATAGAAAGAAGAAGGATGTTTGTTTGTTTGTTTGTTTTTATACAAATCTACAGTTTTATTCCGAACTTGATAAAATTTCGCATACAAGACCTTCAAAGCATGAGGAAGGTCACTGTCTACCTCAGATTACGAAAAAATAATAATTATTGATAAAAAATCGATATTCATGGTTAAGGCAGGGCATATTAATGAAAAATATCTCATGACCAACAATGCAAGACAAGGTTTTTGCAACAATAAGTATCAACAATGGTATCAACTCACAAACACTCTGCACGGACCAGCAATATATATCTCATGACCAACAATGCAAGGCAAAGTTTGTGCAATATAGAATTCAATGCATAAAATTCCTGTTATTCAGGCTTTTCTTAGAAAAGAGAATTCTTAGTACTTAACAATTTCTTAAAACCTTTAAAAATGATCAGTAACTAGAGAGAATGATTTAGCAGACTATAGAGAAAGTGTGAAAGACGATAGAGGAAGCTCCGTGCTGTATTGAGCAAATTGTAAGCAAGTAAATAGAAGAATCGGCGACTGCTAGACTACACAAAGCGATGAATGGCCAATTTTTGCTTCAAGACATTGAAAGAAGAAAGGAAATTGCAACAACATCAAGTGTACATCTAAAATAAGATTACGTGAGTAAAAAATTATTTAGACTAAAGACATCCTTGGAGACGTCCATCCATTGTGAGCCATTAAAAAATTATTTTTTCGGTAAATCAAGTCCCGGTATATCACCTAGAATGGATTTTTTCAGTGATGAGGTAAATTCCTGTCTTTCGGATTTTTCTTAGAATGGATAGTCCCTTCGCTCTATATTGTAATGATTAAGTTATTATTTAACCAATTTGGAGGTTTAATTTAGCTTTTTGAGGTTGATCTGTTTACCTACAAGCGTAATTATCCCGGGCATGCCAGGTAAACACAATAGGTAAACAGAACAATCTCAAGAAGTAAAATTAACCGATGTGTTTTTTGGAAATAAACTGTAAAAGGTTAGGCACTGCTAGAACGTGCCAAACAAACACACACACACACACACACACACACACACACACACACACACAAAGAAACATACGAGGTGCATTCAAGTTCTAAGGCCTCCGATTTTTTTTCTCCGGATTGGAAAGAGATAGAAACATGCGCATTGTTTTAAAATGAGGCCGCGTTCATTGTCAATACATCCCAGAGATGGCAGCACCGTATGGCAGATGGAATTTTACCGCCAGCGGCGAGAATGAGAACTGTTTTAGATACTTAAAATGGCGACGTTTTCCTTACTTGAACAGCGTGCAATCATTCGTTTTCTGAATTTGCGTGGTGTGAAACCAATTGAAATTCATCGACAGTTGAAGGAGACATGTGGTGATGGAGTTATGGATGTGTCGAAAGTGCGTTCTTGGGTGCGACAGTTTAATGAAGGCAGAACATCGTGTGACAACAAACCGAAACAACCTCGGGCTCGCACAAGCCGGTCTGACGACATGATCGAGAAAGTGGAGAGAATTGTTTTGGGGGATCGCCGAATGACTGTTGAACAGATCGCCTCCAGAGTTGGCATTTGTGTGGGTTCTGTGCACACAATCCTGCATGACGACCTGAAAATGCGAAAGTGTCATCCAGGTGGGTGCCACGAATGCTGACGGACGACCACAAGGCTGCCCGTGTGGCATGTTGCCAAGCAATGTTGATGAGCAACGACAGCATGAATGTGACTTTCTTTTCGTCGGTTGTGACAATGGATGAGACGTGGATACCATTTTTCAATCCAGAAACAAAGCGCCAGTCAGCTCAATGGAAGCACACAGATTCACCGCCACCAAAAAAATTTCGGGTAACTGCCAGTGCTGAAAAAATGATGGTGTCCATGTTCTGGGACAGCGAGGGCGTAATCCTTACCCATTGCGTTCCAAAGGGCACCACGGTAACAGGTGCATCCTACGAAAATGTTTTGAAGAACAAATTCCTTCCTGCACTGCAACAAAAACGTCCGGGAAGGGCTGCGCGTGTGCTGTTTCACCAAGACAACGCCCCCGCACATCGAGCTAATGTTACGCAACAGTTTCTTCGTGATAACAACTTTCAAGTGATTCCTCATGCTCCCTACTTACCTGATCTGGCTCCTAGTGACTTTTGGCTTTTTCCAACAATGAAAGACACTCTCCGTGGCCGCACATTCACCAGCCGTGCTGCTATTGCCTCAGCGATTTTCCAGTGGTCAAAACAGACTCCTAAAGAAGCCTTCGCCGCTGCCATGGAATCATGGCGTCAGCGTTGTGAAAAATGTGTACGTCTGCAGGGCGATAACGTCGAGAAGTAACGCCAGTTTCATCGATTTCGGGTGAGTAGTTAATTAGAAAAAAAATCGGAGGCCTTAGAACTTGAATGCACCTCGTATAGACACTTTTTCCAATCGTCTGAACGCTTGTTAGGGAGCTGAAGGAGGACACGTGTATCTCCTTTGCCTCATCGAGAGAGACTGCCCTATCTATATCGTCTATTATATCCATTTCCTGTTCATTGTTACTAATTCCTGGAAACGAATGTTCTATCATTGCATCATCATTTTATGATCATTGTTATAATTCTTTGAAAAGAACTTTCTATCATTGCATCATCATTTTATGTTCACTGTTATAATTCACCTTTATCATAAACTCTCGTTCTTATCCCTTCTTAGTCTTCGTAGCCTTGACTACCCACGTGATCACATACAAAATGGCGTCCCTTGGCCGTGTTGCAAGCACTTGCGACTTAAGTAAAGTGGGATGAATGAATAAGCAATTGCAAATTGTGCGCTAATCATTTTGAATCCAGTATGTTCATGAATGAATTAAAAAATAAATTAGTAAAAGTTATAAACAAATGCATTTTTTTGGTATTTTATGTTTAAATAATCACATATCAAGCTAATTTTTTCAAATTTCTTATGCACCCAAATGGGTGGATTTACAATTACGTGTACGCTTTTTGCCAAACTTTCATGATTTTCACCAAAATGCAACCAAATGAGTGGATTTACAGTTTCGTGCACACTTTTTGCCAAACTTTCACTTTTTGAAATTTTATTTTGGGTTAAAGTACAGAATGCTACACTTTCCTTGATAGTCTCGGCAGCAATATCAACAATATGGCCACCACAGATGTGGTGTGGAAATCGGATTAACCTCACAGCCTTTAAAAGCCTTCTCGTTGTGCTGCGATTTTTTTACATTATCCATAGGGCTAGATTTCCTACATGAAAAAAATTTATACACTAGACGTTGTATGGAAAAAGGGTTTAGATTTTACTGTGGGGGGTATATTAAAGATATAAACATCGAAGATACTGAAGAACAACATTTCAAGCTATTTGCTACATGCTGGAGAAGCCAAAAGAAATCGGAAACTCCCCACAACCTAGAAATAAGTTTTGGCAGAGGAAAAATAATTGCTGCTCACTGTTCCTGCACAGCTGGGTGAGTAATATTTAATATCTTACAGGAAATTCTGAAAATAATTTGGTTAAAGTCCAGAGTTGCGTCCCCTAATTTTCTCGGATGACATCGTTCAGCCCCGTTGCGTTTATCCTCTGAAGTTATTATTGTAATGTATCTAATTAATAAGTAACAAATTTATCATTATGGTTATTTGTTATTATCTGCACAATCGCGCGATGACTGATCATGCGACCAAGGTAAGTGATATTTTTACTAATTTAACCATCACTATTCAGCCGTCTACTGTGACTAAATAGAACACGGGGGTATATATCAGTTCGGTCGATGTCATCCGAGAAAATTAGGGAACGCTAATCTGGACTTTTACCAAAACTTCATTAATAAGTGTAACTGATATTTTTAAACCACATGCAAATAGATGATTACAACTTAACAAAGAAACCATGTGCATTTTAAAGATTTTTATTATTATCATTATTAATTCAACATACATTATTAACCTTAAATTTGTAAAATGCAATGATTTAAATGTTTCCTGATAACCTTTCATAATTTCAATTTCATGGTCATTTCCAAATTCTCTATAAAATTATTTTCTAATGATGTTTATTTTCCATTTCTCAGTGTGAATGCTGGTTGTTCCCATTTACCAGCCTTGTTTTATTGCTAGGATTCACTTATAGCCAAAGGATATAAACAAGTGCCATTAGACCTTAGCTGCACAAGCTTGCCATGTCAATGGGGAAAGCCTAGAGGTAGAATAATTATAACATATTGTTCATTGTAATTTTTTTAATTATGATAACCTTCATCATAATATAATTGCAACTATTAAAATATATTTTTATACATCCCAAAATAGGTCTACAAATTGCTGCTGCTCCGGTCATGAATCATGTGTTGGGTGGAAAGACAGACAGAAAAAGAAAACCCATACAGTGTACTCTGTATCAAGCTACTACAGAAAAAGTAATTGCCGTTGTCAGTATAATAATTGCTTGTTTGCTTTTAAAGGTTATTTCAATATTGTTTATCACTTACAGATTAAAAAACTGAATCCATTAAAAATTTCCCTTCTAAAGGAAAATTTATCTGATGGAAATTTCAGACCGCTGTCATATCTTCTCCAAGAAAATGAACATTCAGTAACGGACTCTACAGGACAAATACAAAAATTTTCTATGCTTTATAATCAACTGCAAATATTTAAACCTGAAGAGACTCCTTCAACCACTAAATGCAATTTTCAGGTTCCACCTGTAAATTTCATTTTAGAGCCAAACACTATTAGCGATACATTTTTTCTGAATCACGTTCAGTTATCTTTAAGCAAGTGCCATGAAATTACTAAATTAACTTCTAAACAAAGTGGGAGTCTCCAATGGTTTGAGCACAGAAAATTAAGATTATGCTCATCAAACTTTGGGTTGATCTGCAAGAGGAGATCCATAACAGAAAAATTTTTGACTACTTTATTTAAACCTCAAGATCTGAGCAAAATTCCAAGTATAGCCCATGGAAAAAAAACAGAAACTAAAGCAAAAGCCCGATTTCTAGAATTAAATCCAGGAATTCATTTGCATGAAATGGGTTTAGTCATTAATCCTAATTTTGCTTTTCTTGGGTCTAGTCCAGATGGATTAATATGTGGAGAGACAGGGTTAAAACTTCTAGAAGTGAAATGCCCATTTAAATTTAGAAATTCTAAATTGAAAGATGCAATCTCAGATACATCTTTCTATTTGCAAATTGATGAAAATGGTAATTTAGAATTAGATTCGAATCATAATTATTATTATCAAATTCAAGGCCAGATGCTATTATCAGGGATCCATAAATGCCAGCTTTTTGTGTACACACATGTTGATACTGTAACGCTTGAAATTAATTATGACGAAGTTTTTTGTGAAAACATACTCATGAAACTAAAAGATATTTATTTTACGTATTTTACACCATTTCTAGAAAAAAATGTATGAAGCATAACTATTTGTAATAAATGTTTTATTTATGCAATTATATTGTGTGATTTTTGTTCTACAAAGTTTTCAAAGGTATTTGAAGATTTGCTAGCATACAAACAACACTCCAAATCTGCTGTATTGAGCCAACAAATGCCAGAGAAACAATATCTGAAACAATCCGAAATTTTTTTACGCGTGCTATAGCTCGTTCAACATGAACACGAAATTTAGCAATTTTTTTTTGTTTTTAAAACAGCCTCTTCAGTCATTTGTTCTGTACATGATGCAAAAGGAGGAATTACTAAATTAACTCCAACTTCCTTTAGAAGGTCACGAATGGTGAATCCCTTATCTGCAATAACTTCATCCGTTTCTTGTAACTCTCCCAACTCTAGTTTTTCTTTAATGATGTCAAGTAACTTACTCTGTTGAACCAATTCTTTATCGCTAACACTTCCATCCATCAAATGTGAAACAAATATAATGCCTCCTCTTTGATCAACTCCAATGAGACCTTTGAATGTATTAGCACTTTTATAAGATGAGTAGGTCTGGCTTTGAAGTCTCAAATCTCTTGGTTTTTCAATAAAAATTTCTGTTCCATCCAGGGTAATTATGACATTGGGGAAATTTTTTGGAAATTTTTTGGGAGCATTAGCTGTCAGTACATCCCTGTGAGGCCATATACATATTGAGCAAAGCCTTAAATACATGAAATTAATCCAGGTTTTAAATAATCTTGACATCCCCATTACAGTTTTTCCAAATCTGAAAGCTAGATCTTCAAAGCCAAAGTTATGTCTTAATTTCATTAATACAGCTAACAATTGGTCTCTTAATGGCAAATATGGGCTAGATAAATGATCATATTTGATGCAACTGACATCCCCATTAGGAACTAAATAATTTAACAAACCATTAAATATGTTGTGCGTTGGAATTCCTGTATAGTAATTCAGCAAGAAGTCATTGCAGTGTAATTTTTGCAAAGAAAATGAAGTATCAAGTAACTTTTCTATTTCCTTTTTAGTTGCCCCTTTTCTGTTTGTTGTTGAGCTAACATTTCTGTGTAGAGTTTCCTGTCTTTGTTAGCCTTTTGAATAATGACTTCTTTTTCCTCTAGTTGCTTGGTCAGTTTAGCTATTTGCAAAGATTGTTGAGAAATCTTCCCTTCCATACATTTCAATAAAGTTGTGACATCATCATAGATTTCTTCCTGGGGCCAATGCATAGAAGGGATTTCGCAAAGGCTAGTCAAGTTAAAATCAGCCATATTTTTAGAAATCTGCAAATAAAAGCAAAAATCTTGTAGATAAGAATTATAGAATGATGGAAAACCCATATTAATGGGCTGTATGCTTACCATGGTTTTAAATTCTAGCTCTTTTTGTAATGTCCGTTGTTTAATAATTTCTTCCTCCCTCTCTCTCTGGATTCTTGCTGCTTCTTCTTGTTTCTTCTGCTGCTCGATTTTTTCCTCCTCCTCTAGTTGTAAGGCAGTTGCAATTTCAGTTTGTTGGAGCATTTCAGTTTCTTCCATTTGTTTCTTTAGGCGTTCAGTTTCATTTCTCAGCTGTTATTCTTGAATAGCATCCTCTTGTTGTTTGAGTATTTCTTGCTGGATTCTATTTCTTTCAGCAAGCCGACAAGCTTGTTCACAAATCAAGACTTTGTTTGGTGAAATGTGAACAGATGATTTAGGGAGATTTTGAGTTGGTAGGGCTCCTGCACGTAACTGTTTTCTTTTATATGTATAACCTAAGTAAAAATAATAAGAATGCATTAGTGTTATAATCACATAAAGAAAAATATTAGAGTTTAGTATTATTGATCTAAAGAGTTTAAATGATTAATTTTAAATTTAAATGTGGTTAGTCTCCTTTTAATGGGGAAAATCGTAAAATTAAAATTTAATAAAAACAAAAAAATAAAAAAATAAAGTCACCAATCTTGAAAAACGATGAAGAAACTTGTGAGATGGAAGAAAAATTTAAAGGATGAAGATGTTGTTGATAGTAGAAATAAATTTAGTCTATTGAGGATGCAGATGAAGTCTTGTGAAGATAATGTTGATAGTGGAAAACGATAATCTTCAAGGAAGTGTTGGTTTTGAAATACAGATGAAATTTTGAAGAGGGTGATCCAAATATTTGGGATAAAATTTATATAAAACGTTTTCGAGAATATTTCTCATCATCAGTATGATAAAACATTTTTGAATGGTGAAAACAGTTGAAATAAGAATTTAACAATTGATATAAAGATGATGAAGCTAAGTTGGTTGTAATTGTTGGTTATGATTGTTGGCTATTGTATACTAGGTTAATTGTTGTTTAAAAGTAGTGTCTATTTATTGTTTATCTCTATTGATGGCTTGGCTAAATTTTTGTTATTTGTAATGATATTTATTGTTTCTTTAATTACTCTTTTTTATAATTTTCTTCTTTTCCAATGACTATCGTTTATAATGAACACTTCCTTCAAGATTATCGTTTTCCACTATCAACATTATCTTCACAAGACTTCATCTACATCCTCAATAGACTAAATTTATTTCTACTATCAACAACATCTTCAATAGACTACATCCTTTAAATTTTTCTTCCATCTCACAAGTTTCTTCATCGTTTTTCAAGAATGGTGACTTTATTTGTTTATTTTTTTGTTTTCATTAAATTTTAATTTTACGATTTTCCCCATTAAAAGGAGACTAACCACATTTAAATTTAAAATTAGAGTTTAGTTTCTAAAAGCAAGAAAATTTCCAGAATAATAATAATAAATGAATGATAAATATTACAAATGAAGCCTTTCTATCAGATAAATAGTCGCTACAGATTTCAAAGAATAAAAACTTACTACAGATTTCAAAGAATAAATATTTACTACAGATTTTAAAGAATAAATCTGTATGAACTATTACAGAGAAGTAAAAAATATTATATTTACCTTCCAATACTCAGTAGTCTTCATCTGCAAAATGCTTACAGCAAACCCTTGTAGAAAGGAAAGAAATTTTTTTTTCCGATACGTAACTTGTGTAACCACTGAGTTTGTAGAGCTTTTTCTTTTGGAAAACGATGGAAACTAACACCTTCATCACCCTCCTCACTCTGACAATTGGGAACGCAACAGTATTTAACCATTGCAACAAAAATCTTCAATGACAACAATTAAAACTTTCAATTATGATCAGTCAACAAATGCGGTTAACACGACCAGTGTCCGCCATTTGCAATTTGTAAAAAATCAGTGACGTTTAGTCACGTGATTGGCAACCATACAGGGGATAAAGGTCAATTCTTGGAAACGAATGTTCTGTCGTTGCATCATCATTTTGTGCTCATTGTTATTGTTGAAATGCATGTTGATACCATTGTTGATACCTATTGTTGCACAAACATTGCCTTTCATTGTTGGTCAAGAGATATATATTGTTGATCCCTGCCTAGTTTGTGGATTGCGTGTTTATACCATTGTTGATACATATTGTTGCACAAATTTTTCCTTGCATTGTTAGTCATCAGATATATATTGTTGGTCCGTGCAGAGTGTTCGTGCATTGCGTGTTTATACCATTGTTGATACCTATTGTTGCACAAACTTTGCCTTGCATTTTTGGTCATGAGATATTTCTCATTAACATGCCCTGCCATAACCATGAATATCGATTTTTTTATCAAAAATTGTTATTTTTCCGAAATCTGAGGTAGACAGTGACCTTCCTCATATTTGAAGGTCAAGTATGCAGAATTTCATCAAGATCGGAATAAAACTGTAGATTTGCATAAGAAACAAACAAACCCACAAACAAACAAACCCACAAACATCCTTCTTTATATAGATAGTAAGAAGAAGGATGTTTGGTTGTGGGTTTGTAGGTGGGTTTGTTTGTTTGTTTTTTATACAAATCTACAGTTTTATTCCGATCTTGATAAAATTTCGCACACATGACCTTCAAAGCATGGTGAAGGTTACTGTCTACATCAGATTTCCAAAAAATAATAATTATTGATAAAAAATCGATATTCATTGTTATGCCAGGGAATATTAATGAGAAATATCTCATGACCAACATTGCAAGACAAAGTTTTTACAACAATAAGTATCAACACGCACTTCACAAACACTCTACACGGACCAACAATATATATATCCCATGATCAACAATGCAAATAAAAGTTTGTGCAACAATAGGTATCAACAATGGTGTCAACACGCAATGCACCAACACTATGCAAAGATCAACAATATATGTCTCATGACCAATAATGCAAGGCAAAGTTTGTGCCATATAGAATTCAATGCATAGAATTCTTGTTATTCAGGCTTTCTTAGAAAAGAGAATTCTTAGTACTTAACGATTTCTTAAAAATCTTTAAAAATGATCAGTAACTGGAGATAATGAGTTAGCAGACTACTGAGAAAGAGTGAAAGGCGACCGCTAGACTACACAAAGTGATGAATGGCCATTTTTTTCTTCAAGACATCGAAAGAAAAAAGGAAACTGCAACAACATCAAGTGTACATCTAAAGTAAGATTACGTGAGTAAAAAATTATTTAGACTAGAAGGCATCCTTGGAGAGGTCCATCCATTGTGAGCCATTAAAAATTTTTTTTTGGTAAATCAAGTCCCGGTATATCACCTAGAATGGAATTTTTCAGTGATGAGGTAAATTCCTGTCTTTCGGATTTTTCTTAGAATGGATAGTCCCTTCGCTGTATATTGTAATGATTGAGTTATTATTTAACCAACTTAGAGGTTTAATTTAGCTTTTTGAGGTTGTTCTGTTTACCAACAAGCGTAATTATCCCGGGCAACGCCGGGTCTTCTGCTTCTCTTTCTTTATAGAAAGAAGAAGGATGTTTGTCTGTTTCTTTGTTTTTTATACAAATCTACAGTTTTATTCCGAACTTGATAAAATTTCGCATACATGACCGTCAAGCATGAGGAAGGTCACTGTCTATTTCAGATTTCGAAAAAATAATAATTATTGATAAAAAATCGATATTCATGGTTATGGCAAGGCATATTAATGAGAAATATCTCATGACCAACAATGCAAGACAAGGTTTTTGCAACAATAAGTATCAATACGCAATTCACAAACACACTGCACGGACCAACAATATATATCTCTTGACCAACAATGCGAATAAAAGTTTGCGCAACAATAGGTATCAACAATGGTGTGAACACGCAATGAACCAACACTATGCAAGGATCAACAATATATGTCTGATGATCAACAATGCAAGGCAAAGTTTGTGCCATATAGAATTCCTGTTATTCAGGCTTTTCTTAGAAAAGAGAATTCTTAGTACTTAACAATTTCTTGAAAAATCTTTAAAAATGATCAGTAACTGGAGATAATGAGTTAGCAGACTACTGAGAAAGAGTGAAAGGCGACCGCTAGACTATACAAAGTGATGAATGGCCAATTTTTGCTTCAAGACATCGAAAGAAAAAAGAAAATTGCAACAACATCAAGTGTACATCCATTGTGAGCCATTAAAATTTTTTTTTTTGGTAAATCAAGTCCCGGTATATCACCTAGAATGGAATTTTTCAGTGATGAGGTAAATTCCTGTCTTTCGGATTTTTCTTAGAATGGATAGTCCCTTCGCTCTATATTGTAATGATTATTATTTAACCAATTTGGAGGTTTAATTTAGCTTTTTGAGGTTGTTCTGTTTACCTACAAGCGTAATTATCCCGAGCAACGCCGGGTCTTCTGCTAGTCTTTTTTTATAGAAAGAAGAAGGATGTTTGTTTGTTTGTTTGTTTGTTAGTTTTTTATACAAATCTACAGAATCAGCGACTGCTAGACTACACAAAGTGATGAATGGCCAATTTTTGCTTCAAGACATTGAAAGAAGAAAGGAAATTGCAACAGCATCAAGTGTACATCTAAAGTAAGATTACGTGAGTAAAAAATTATTTAGACTAGAAGGCATCCTTGGAGAGGTCCATCCATTGTGAGCCTTTAAAAAATTTTTTTTCGGTTAATCAAGTCCCGGTATATCATCTAGAATGGATTTTTTCAGTAAAGAGGTAAATTCCTGTCTTTTTTGAATTTTTACTAGAATGGATATTCCCTTCCCTCTATATTGTAGTGATTGAGTTATTATTTAACCAATTTGGAGATTTTATTTAGCATTTTGAGGTTGTTCTGTTTATTTACAAGTGTAATTATCCCGGGCAACGCCGGGTCCTCTGCTAGTACTGTATATTTGAAAGCCATCAGGAATACATGTAGATTCTATAAATTCCTCAAACTGTACCTTGATTTCTGCTGATTTGATTTTTTCCCAACAAACAAATTATACTTGATATCTGGATAGGGAAGCATCCACTAAGGAACCTCTCTAACTACTCGTCCTTGCATGGCTGGAAATGAGATGTCCAAGCTCTCTCTCCAAGAGATACTGAAACCAGTTGTTAACTCTTCTAACCTTTCGCTGGGGAAGAACCTCTGAATTTTCAAATAAACAGGGGTAAGCTGGATGTAGCGTTTCCCCGTGAATCCGCAAAGCATATTTAAGTAAAAGTTTGGCTCTACTGAACCAAAGTGGGGGCTCAAAGGTCTCAACGTAAAGGCTTTCCACAGGAATTGTTCGAAAAGCTCCTGTTGTAATTCTTATCCCTAAATTATGAACAGGATCTAACATCTACATAGTCTTTGATGCTGAAGCATACACAATACTTCTGTAGTCTACTTTAGCCCTGATTAGTGAGCCATATTGGAACATAAGCTTCTGCCTATCAGCTCCCCATTTGGTATCTGAGATCGAATGTAGGATATTCATAGCTTTAAGACATCTCGACTTTAAATCACGAAGGTGCGGAAACCATGATAAGTTTTTGTCAAAGATCAGTCCCAAAAATCTATGAGATTTATCACTGCAATAGGGGATTCATAAAGTGAACGGCCTGGGTCTGGATGAAGACCTCTCAAAAAACAAAAGTGCACAGCCCGTGTTTTTTGGGGAGAGAATTTAAATCCTACTTCGTTACTCCAGTTAACTAGTTGTTGATAGCTATTTGTAGTTGCCGTTCAATAACCAACATTCCAGACCCTCAACAGTAAATAGCTATATCAACATACAGGGAGTAGTTCACCATGGGTGGAAGTTTGAAACAAGTCTCAACACCCTTCACTGTGGAACCCCATTTTCTTGCGTGAACAGGTTTGAAAACACTGATCCAACCCGCACCCGGAATGTTCTATTCTTCATAAAATTTTCCCAAATAAATAGTCCGTATTTTCGTAACTGTATTATTATTCCATGTCTCCAAGTTGTGTCGTAAGCTTTTTCCAGATCGAAAAAACCCCCAACGACATGCTGTCTATTTTTCTGAGCAAGATGAATCTCATGTTCCAACCGTAGTAGGTGATCTACAGTCGAACGCGATCTATGGAAACCGCATTGATACCTGGATATTAGGTGATTTATCTCCAAGTATTACCTAAGTCGAACAGAGACCATCCTTTCTAAAACTTTACATAAACAGCTTCTTAGGGCAATGGGCCGATAGTTAGAAGGACAAGAGGGTTCTTTATTTGGTTTTGGGACTGAAATAACAATTGCTTCTTTCCACACAATTGGAATCTCCCCTGAGGACCAGATTAAATTGTACAACGTGAGAAGCTGATCATAGGCTTCCTGTGTAAGATGTTTCAAGAACGAGTATAATATTCCATCTGGACCTGGGGCAGAGTCTTTGGAACAGCGTAGGGCAAAATGCAGCTCCCGCAACGAGAACAGAACATTATACTTTTCAGTATTTTGTATTTTAAAATTTATAATATGAGCTTGAAAAGTAACTGTCTTATTTTTAATTTGAGAGACCTCAGCAAAAGTTCTTCCAAAAATGTTCGTTACTTCTTGTGGTTCACAGTACGTATGCCCATTCTGAATGAGAAAAGGTAGTTCATTCGGAAGTCGCTTCCTATTTATTTTTGTAATCATATTCCATATCACACGCAGAGGGGTATTTTTGTATATTGAGGAAATATATTCCCTCCAGCAAAGTTTCTTATTATTGGAGATGAATCGTTTACACGTGGCCCTTTTTTGTTTATAATTAATAAGATTCTCGAGAGTAGGTCACTTAGAAAAATTCCGGAGCGCTCTCTTACGCTCTTGGACAGCTAAAGCGCATTCTTCATTCCACCATGGCAATGGAATTTTATGAGCTGAAGATCTATATTTGGGAATAAATTGTTCTGCCGCACATAGAATACACGTAGTAAATTCCTCCACCGCCTCATCAATAGAAGAAGAAGTCTTATTTTCAAACTTTAGATAAGACTGGAAGACCTGCCAGTCTGCTTTATTCAATTTCCAACATGAAAAAGAGTAGGAAAAGGAAGAGGAACACAAGGAAATACTGATCGGAAAATGATCACTAACACATGAATCTGGCAATACATTTCAGACTAAATTGGGTGCGAAAGAGGAACAGGATATAGAGAGATTAATACATGAAAAAGAACCGTTGACTGAATGAAGAAAGGTTGGCGAATTATCGTTTAACAAATTAATGTTAAAACGATTTAAGACTTTCTCAATCATATATCCTCTTTCAGATAGATTTACAGATCCCCAGATGGAATTGTGACCATTAAAATCACCCATAATTAAAAAAGGCCGTGGAAGCTCATTTAGTACAGATGTCAATGATTTTTCATCTATGTATCGATCCGTGGGTAAATATAGTGAACATACCGTAAGTGGAGAGAAATCTTTAAAGAGGACTCTAACCGCTACCGTTTGTAGATTTGACATTAAACTTATAGGAATAAACGGCAGCGTCCTGTGAACCAAAATAAACGGCCACACCTCCATAAATCTTTCTTTCCTGACGTACAGTCCTTTCTTTCTTGACGTACAGACTAAACCCTTTTAGGGTAGCGGACTGAGATGGCAAGAGAAACGTGTCCTGCAATGCCAATAAGAAAAAGGAGAACTTATAACTTCAGCTCCTCTAATCGGCAGAAAAACCATCAAGGTTCCATTGTAAAATAGCCATGTTAAATATTCTAGGTTGTACTTTTAAACTCTCGAGATAATTCCAGCTCCTCAATCTGTGACAGCTGTAAATTTAGAGCAAAATCTGAATTTCCCCCCAATATTGGGGAAGTTGGTGTAGTTTCCACAACACGCTTCTTAAAATTGTCAGAGGAAGATGCCACTCTGACGAACATTTCTTTCCATCTTCTCTTTCCGAAGACTTGGAAGGGGATCTTGGAGGAGAACCCACTTTCTGGCTAGTGTTAGAAGATGGAATGCTGGAAGTGGAAGGTCCACTCGAATAATCTACAAAACTGAAATCTGTCATTACCCCAATAGACTGCACAGAAGTAGGATTTTTAACCAATGATGCATAACTTTTGGTTTCCCTCATTTCAATTTGCCTACACGCTTCCAGAACAGACAGACCTTTGAGGATATGCACCTCCTGAATCTTCTTTTCCTTTCGCCACTTAGGACAATCTCTTGAGAGGGCAGAGTGGGCACTTACAAATGCATCAGCGACATTCATTCATGTCCAGGCATGCCACATTTACAACACACTGCATCCGATCGACAGTTAATTCCCGTGTGGCCAAACTTCTGACAGTTAAAACATCGTAGTGGATTGGGGATAAAATGTCTCACTCTACAAATAATATACGCGATATATATCGTATCTGGTAGCACTGTTCCTTCGAACGTAACAATAAAAGAATGCGTGGGCTGGAGGGAACTCCACTCCTCCTTGGAACGATGCTACGAATGTCCACAACTAATTTATCGTCCAACTCAGCCAGGATTTCTCCGTCCTCCATTCCTTCCAGATCTTGGCAGGTAAAAACTCCCTTTTTATAATTCAAGGTAGCGTGAGGGGAAACCAAAACCGCTTTCCCCGCAAGCTTTTTTAAGGATAACAAGATGGTCGCTTGCTTATCCTTAGCAACTTCAATCAGTCTCTTCGTATTCTCTACATCCCCACAAGCCCTTTCAATTCCTTCACAATCAAAAAAGGGGAGATAGTTTTAAATGAATCCCCACTCTCCAATTTCATTTCTAGAAATTTAGGATTTCTAGGCGGCCTCAAGTTAGATCTTTTCTCCTTTCCGTTCTTTGGTTTTTGATTAATTCGTTTTGGATTTTGATTTTTCATAATAAACGAATTTAGTTTTCATCTACCTCACTCTCCACCCACCACCGAGCCCAACTAGGGGATGCACATTGGCACCAGGGATACGAGGGGGATATAGGAAGCGTCTAACAATATGGCTGAAGCTCCAAGGAGCGACGACCAGCAGATTGATCTGGACGGGCTCATTCAGACCACCCATTCTTCCAAGAAGCAGGACCCAAAGTGGTGTATTGTTCCGAAAAGCCATCACCAGGATCCCCCTTTTCCCACAAGTAAGGTCGCTACGCACAACAAACACGCAGGTAGACGTACTGGTTGCAGTGGAGGTCATGTCAATATACATGTCTCCATTGCGAGCACCGGTCCCTTTGGGAGAGTCCACAACCCGGGTCTGTTAAGGCCCGTCTGGCATGGGTGAACCTATCCAGCATAGCCCTTAACATCACTGAGGCACTTAAGCCCCTCCACCACATCAAGGTAGTGCCCACAGAAGAACGGCTAAGATTGCTGTGAAGTATTTGAGTCAATAAAATATTAAACACCATACACTTGTTTTGTTTACGATATTGCATAGTTTTATATTGTTTTATTTTTTTAAGATAATTTTCAATAATTCTTTAGTAATAATAAAATTTCTTTAACAATGTTTTTTGGATTATTTGTTTTCTTTGAAAGTTTTCATTAGTCCTTTATTTTTTCCAATTGTAAGAAGAACAGTTTTTCGAGAGAACTCAAAAACCTGACTTCATATAGTGAAGAAACTACGCATCGTGACAGAGTGGAGAACTAGCTTCTTAGATTATACTATATCTATATCAATCAAACTATACAGGCTGATTTTAATTGCAGAATTTACAGAATGGTTAGAAAAAGAACAGAAAGCATCGCAAGCACAGTTTGTTCATAAGACCAGAAATTGCAGTCAAGATGGAACAACTATATGCTATTATTACTGCAATCGTTCTGGAAATTATAATGGTGAATATGCTGGTGAGACAAGACAAAGGAAGTTGATGACACAGGGCTCCTGTAAGATTACACAGCAGGAATAGAAACAATACAAAAAACAAAAGATGAAATCCTGGTGAAATATTACAAAACACATTATGGCCATGACCAGCGTCTTGGACATATCCATTTAACAAAATCTAAGAGAACTGAAAATCTGTTTTAATTGAGCTGGTGTATGTGTGTGCAATACGTAAGATATATTTGATAATAAAATTTCAGCTTGAATTGTGATCATAGGCATTTCAATTTTCAGGTCAGCTTTCCTTAGGAGTTTCCCATAGAAGGGTTTTAAGGGATATCAGGCAGTCTGTAGACAATCATCTTGAGCGACACCATTCGACTACCAAAAAGGATCTACATAAAATTGCCCAGTCCTTTGGAATAGACTGTCAGAAGGTTCATGCAAGTGAAGTAATTTCAGTTGAATCATGGGTGCAGGATGAACAAAATAAGGACTCTGTACTCTTCTATAAACGTCGAGGAGAGGAACTATCATGACTTAAAACAAATGATTTCATCCTTGCCATCATGTTCCCTATCAGAAGATAATGTTTAACAGATATAGTGAGGATAAGCTCTGTGAAGATTCAACACATAGTATAAATAGTTCTGGATTTGAACTAACTTCACTACTTGTCGTTGATAAGTATGAAGAGGGGTCTCTGTGGCATTTTGCATAAGCTCCAGTGTTAACAGTAATGTACTGAAATATTTTTTCTTTGCTAGCAAAGGTGCAATTGGATTAGTATCAAGTACGATGTTTATGAGTGATGATTCTCCCATGTTTTTTAATGCCTGGGAAAATATTATGGGCCCACCACATAATAAGTTCTTATGTTGATGGCATGTTGTGCGTGCTTGGCAAGGAAAAATTAATGTGATAAAAATTGAAGAGAAACGACAGAAAGTCTACAAATGTTTGAAAACTTGTCAACTGCAACTTTGCAAAGAGAAGTTTCATGAAATGTTTGAAGAATTTATGACAGAATTGAGAGAAGACCAAGACAACTTTATGTTCCACGAATATCTCAGAGCACATTATGCAACACGCATGGAGATATGGGCATACTGTTATAGGGTGAGACTTGACCAATATGCATATGGAAAATTTACATAGAAATCTAAAATATAATTATTTGCTCGGGAAGGAAGCAAAGCGAATGGACAAGTGTATCAATATTTTGGATGAACTGATACGAGACAAAGAATTTGACCAGATAATTAAAATCCACAAAGGAAAAATCGTTAAAAAATTTTAGAATTGAAAACTCGGCATGATGATGGAATGAATCTCATGGACTGTTCTAATGAGATAATATCTTCATGGGTGGTGCCTTCTGCTACTGTGAATGGACTTGATTACCAAGTTGAAGATGCATGGCTGGAATTGAGAGGTTCAGGCTTTCCAGAAGATTTTTGAGCAAAATATTTATGCTTCTAAAAGTTATGAGGGGGGATCCCAGGATTATCAAATAAACAGGAAAAAGCTGGATGCAGACTTTCGCCATGTACACGAATAGCATACTTCAGGAAGAGTTTGGCTCTTCTAAACCATAACAGAGGTTCAGATACAAGCTCTCTACCGGACTTGTTCGGAAAGCTCCTGTGGCGATCCTTATGCATAGGTTATGGACGGGATCTAGCAGCTTCAAAGTCACTATACTTGGCTCTTATCACTTAATTCTTTATGAACTTAGGCTTATCTTTAAACAGGCCATTAAACACATTTATTAGAGCCTAACTAGAGACACAAAATTACACAGCAATGTAATCACACACTAATCGTCGTGTAGCAAATTCCTACGACGCAATGCACTTATAAATAAACTTAAATTAGCTTTGAAAGTTAGCTCGTTCAACACATACAAACCATGAATTTTATTATCACTATTGGTGCACACACGCGATATCAAACAATCAGAAGAAAACACACTTACGGTTTCAAAGTGAGAATTAACTTCTACTGCTCAATAACCCGTGCCTCCTCGGGCATATGATTGTAACCCTTGCGGAAATGACCCTAGCCACCGTTGGTATTGCATGAGACATATCTCTGATGAATTTTTACAATAAAATTCTTCGTTCCAAAAGCTCACCTCCAAACTGGTGATATGATTTAGCGCTAACACTGGAGCTGGCGGCGGCGTAATTATGTCACCGCCATTTAATGTAACGTTTACGTAGCTCTTTTTAGGCGTCGGAACTTTCTCGACGATTTGCACGGCCTCACAATACGGAGTTTTTTGGTTAAATTGTTCGTTTTTTACTTTCCTGCCTCAGAAATTCTAAGGTCGGAAGTGAAAGAAGGCACAGAAAGTGGTGCATGCGTGTCCCTATTTCCTGCGCACCCTGTCTGTAGTTTTTAGTTTCCGCGATGGTTCTTGGCCAGCCAGTAACGCTTCATATATGCATCTCTACCTTTCTGAACTTTACCCATCCATCTATAAATTTCCATATGGTAGGATGTTGCATTATAAGTTCATATTTTAATGTGTGATGGGCAGCCTCTGCATGATTATTTGTGCGGTCTTCTCCGTTTAATGTTCTGAAATAAATATCCCAAATTTCGGGGGGAGGGGGAGATACGGGAGCTGGCTTTTCATTTCCTCGTCTGTTTTGACGACCACCATCCAGTTAAGTAAAGCTTGAAATTCTGGTGGCAACGTATTAGCTAGGGCATCTGCATATTCGTCGATCTTAATCAAAGGGATAGGCTAGGGCAATAATCATTTTAGCTTTTAATGCGAATTCTGGATTAGTATTATACATACTGTATTACTGAAAACCCAAAATTATACACATTACTGGGCTAAATGAAAGAAACATCCTCTTATTTGAACATCGGGGAATACGCCTCTCAAAGCACCATGCGCAGCTTGTTCAAAATCACAACTGACTGAAGTGGGCCTCAATACGGGTTCCTTTTCTTTTAGTAACTCTAACATTCTCTTGTATGTAGCGCGTTGCTTATTGGGCAAGAGAGCATAGAAACTATTTCAAAGCAGGGGGTTTTGAACCGTCGCCGAAATGGCCAGCACCGAAACGTACCTGACCCTTTCAGGGGTATGGTGATGAATCCATGTCTCGTCGGTGGTCACAACACACTTTAGGAAGCTGTCACCTACCCTGTCATATCGCTGAAGCAGAATGAAACAGATTTCCAGCCGGGTGGTTTTGTGATCCTCGGAGAGTTGCTTAGGGACCCATCTGGCACAGATCTTGTTGAATTTCAGTTTATCGTAGATGATGGTCTCCATACTGCCAGTGTTGATGTTCAGTACTGAAGGCAATTTTCAGACATGAATCTGCCTGTTGTCCCTTATCAGCTCTTTCGTTCGTGCGATGATGCCATCATTGACAGCGGTTGCTGGCCTTGCCTTACGAGGTTCATTGCTGGTGGATTCACTTCCTCCTTCAAACTTTTGGCACCAAGCAAAGATGGATGATCGAGACCAACATGACTCGATTAAGTGTATCTGAAGTCTCTGATGAATTTCAGATGCTTTCACACATTCGTTGCGGAGAAACTTGATGATTGTTAGTTGTTCCACTTTGGTCGACACATTGCTGTCCGCCATTTTGTTTAAACAAACAATCGGTTGTAATAGCAACCGGATGAGTGGTGCTGCATTTGCATGACATAAGTAGTTGCCATCCCAACAATTAAATTTACAAAAAATAAAGTCCAGGTCAAATTTGTTAGACTCCTCGAATATTTTACAGTAGTGTTTTTTTCGTTACGAGAAATTTTCCTACGAAATCGAAAATATTTGAAGTCACTTCCGTTACAGTGAGACGATTCTCGTTCGTGACCAAAGAAATTGAGGAAAAAATTTTTCGATCTCGTTGATAACTCTCAGTTGTGTACGAAATTCTTGTACATGCGCGGTTTGAAAATTTCGAGCACAACCGGCTATATTCTTGTTTCTTCGCTTAGTCGCAAGTCGCTTGTGCTTTTTCATCATCCGCAAACATGAGCCAGTTATCGTCCACGAATATGAGCCAATTATTGTCATCGGAAAATGGAATCTCAGTGAGTTTATTACTGTGATAGTTTTTTTGCTGCTTTTCCTAAAGTATACTTAACTGCTTATTTCTAACAATGCCATTCCAACGACAATACTTGTTTGCACGCCGTGCATTGTTAGGACGATGAAGATTCATAAATACATCAATATTTCTCATTTTTAGAGGTTTTCATCGCAATCCATACAAATTTCGAATAGACGCCGTGGTAAAGGTTGTGCGCGTAATATCCGTGGACAAAAATACACGTCCACGGCCGTTAGCAAATCTTTTTACTTTACTCTTTCTATTGATATTCCACTGTTAAAAACATGCGTCCAATTTAACCCGTGGCAGAATGACAACTGGAACGAAGTAGTGGAGAATATTACGATTTCCCATTATTAACTCTCGTTGGGAATTGTAATCAACATACGCCAAGCTAAAGACCGCGTTGCAAAGCTAACCAGTAAATTTAGAAATGAGACCTTGTACGAAATGAACACGTGAGCATGTGTATATTTGGATTGCTTTAATTTATGCTCGTTTAGTTAAACAGCATAAAAGTATTATTTTTGTGATTTTTTTAAGACTGGCACTGGAATACAAATAAATGAAAGGGCATAATTAATTGAAGAGTGCGTCAACTTAATGGAAGCAGCTAATTAAGTGTCGATCCTGACGATTCAGGATAACTACGAAGCTCCTGTTAACCAGGTGACTTAACTTTTAGAAAATCGCATTGCCAAAGAGGAAAGATATGTTGCTGCCATGTCAATCCGGCCACCCACTACAAGCTATACAAATGCAATATGGTAATTCGGCTCACTTTGACTGGGTTCAGATTAATTATAATGCATACTAAATATTATATTTCAAAATAGTGATGGAAGTTACAACCCACCGAGCAGAAGCATTGTGAAGGCAAAGAGGCTTAAGTGCGACAACATAACCGAATCTGCCTTAACCATGAACATTGAAGCGGATATTGAACTTAAAAGACGACAGATTGCATTAGAAGAAAGAAGAATTGCGCTGGAAAAGGAACGGCTCAAAATGGAACTGAAAAGGATGGAACACGACGCTCGGCTTGAAGACAACTGTAGAGCCGAAGCTGAAGCCAACAGATCTTTTCAGCTTGCCTTAATACAGTTACTGAAAAAGGAATAAATTACTTTTTTAAACAGTTAACTGAACAAACAAACTATGTTAAATTGTTTATGTAAAATTGTCACGTAGATTTATTATGACAGTGGAAGCTGAGATTAAAGTTACAAATAAAGACAGCCATGTAGACATACATATCATAGGTAAATTTATTAATATAGAACATAAAATAAATGTTTTACATTTGTAAATTAATTTACATTTAATTATAAAGTCTCTTCAATAAAGTAAGAGACAGAAAGGACGCATCCTCTAACACGAGGATTTGCGTGTACAAAGATAAAGAATAAAAATTTGTTAAATAACTTACAAAGCTTTATCGCTATGTAATAACTATCCGTGCTCACTTCCAGACTTGACTAACTGGAATTAGCGAGTTTAGTGATAAGTAGGGGACATGGTCTCCACCTACTTAGGGATAGAGAAGTCCGCACATAAAATCATTGACGTAGAACACACAAGATTTCAAGGATGCTCGTAGCTCGGGTAATTGACAGCGGGAACATACATCACCTTTGACCATGGATATATGAAAATAGATGCTGCATACGGGATCCCGTCCCCTACGAAAGCAGCGACGCATTAATGGCGTTAAAGGATAGAGGAGTCTTCATTCGCTCCTGCAAAGAACAATACACTAACATAAGTAAAGCAAATTAATAACTGCGCGCACGAGACTTAGCATGAGGGCGAGAGAGTTTCAGAAAATATTCACATTACAGAAAGCAACTAATAATGAGAGCCAGCTTACAAGCAACTAATATGCTTGATAAATGGCGCATAACTCGTCTTGAATAAAGGCGGCCAGTCCTCAGGGCATCACCACGAAGTACGAAACATTAAGTGAAGGATTCCTCTCGCTGTCTCGCTGTCTCCTTGAACAAAAAGCTGACCTATCCAGGCGGGTAGACTGGGGTTCTAGGCTGAACTCGTCGACAGGCTGTCGAACTCGACAAATTTCGACCGTCGACAAATGGCATAGTCGATTGTCAGTTATCTATCCCGAGACAAATTCGCAGCATGAAGCACTCGACAAGCTAGTGTAGATACGATCTCTGGCCGAGAAGCGTCTGGGTTCAATGCTATCGACTGCTATCATTTAATAGCCGCCACATTCGTACACATGGCTGCCGGAGGAGGAAAATTCACATTAATAACACCATCTATCGATGATCCTCGATTACTGATAAACAATATGAACTTAAAGGAAAATTAACTCAAATTTTCGACGTGTATAGGGTTTTTATTTTTTTTAACATCGAAACCAGACATCGATGTACGATCGCATGTTCCCTTACCGGCAGCCATGAAATAAACATACATCCGCTTAGTAAACAAAGCATTATTTCCGTTTGCTAAAATGTCTAATGGCAAAACGGGTTCTCGAACTACAAATCGGCAGTTTGAAATAATTTTGCAATTTATGGAGGATCACCCTAAATTAATTTCTGAGAAACTTGATCCCAATCCCTCTTTTAATGTAAAAATGAGACAGGAGTTATGGAAGAAGTTATCCGAATTGCTCAATTCTGATGGGGCGGGGTGTATAAAAGACCCAGATAAATAGCGAAAGGTTTATTATTTTTGATTTTCTTTATTAAATACCAACATAAATATTATTATTTGAAATAAATACTTCACAACACACATTTTATTGCATGTTATTCTGTATTCATTGAAATTTTAATTGTGCAATAATAGGCACATTTTTAAAAATTGAATTCATTCATCTTTATAATTGGCTAAATTATAATTTTTTATATATTAAACTTCTGGCAGTCGTGGACTGATTGGAAAAGCAACGTGTAATCAAAAGCCTTCCAAATAACAAAACAGGTGATGGCCCTAAATCAGAAAAATGTAAGCTCACTGAAACTGAAAAAAGGCTTTTGAGTTTGATAGGATGGATTAATGTAGAGGGTAATAAAAACATAGAAGAAGCAGGGATAGACATTCAGGTCAGAAATAAATCCACAATTTACATACAAAAATTAGTATGTTAAATAATAATAATAATAATAATAATAATAATAATAATAACAATAATTATTATTATTATTATTATTATTATTATTATTATTATTATTATTAACTGGAGATACGTCTCCAAGCATATGTAATGATTTTTCAATTGAAAAAAAAAATTAGTATGTTCTTAATTAATGATAAAATTATATCACATCTTACATAAATAAACTATAGTCAATGGAACAGAGTTGTTCATACCAAGAAACTGCAGAAATATCAATTGAAATTGATAATCCCATTATAACACCTCAATATGCGGAAACATATGATATAAATATTATATCACCTTCAAAGACAGAAAATATGCCACCACAAGATACCACTTCATGTAAGCTAATACCTTTTATCATGCTTTTGTTTAAAATTTTTGAAAATAAGTTATACTTCAACTGTTATTTATAGGCAGGAAAAGAAAGAAAACAGATTTCAATAATAAATCTCTTGCTGACATGCTTAACAAAACAGAAGAAGAAAAAGTGAAAGCTTTAAACAGAATTGCAGCAGCATTAGAAGAGTCTGCAGAAGCAGAAATAAAAAAAGCAAAGGCATTACAAGACATAGCAGACCACATTAAATGTTCATTTAAACATAATTGACACATTACTTTTCTTTTTATATATAAATATGTTAGGTTGATTAAATTAATTTTCTGAAAATATATCTACATTTTCTCAAATATATCTCATTACAAATTGTAATTTCAAATTACTATAAGATAAACACTGTTTAAAAGCTGTAACAATATTAAATTCAATATTTGTAACTATTTTTTTCTACACAATTAATCTGTATATATAACATTATAAAAATATAATATATATTTGTATATAAATCTTCAATTTTATTAATAAAGAAGGCAATAGAACATTAATAGAAAAAGATTACTTCATTGAGCAGATACATCATAGAAAATAAACAAGGTAATTAGATAGATATGGAGGCTTATTTTAAATATGAATTTTATCTTAGTGTTCTAATTTTAACCTACAAAATAAATTTTAAGTTCAAAATAAAAATATAAACATCCAGAGGTGAACATGTATTTATAACTTTAATATGGACTGCATATTCTATCTTGTACAGTTAAAATTAGAATATTTACATATAATTTTCATAAACAAGGTAAACATAAAATCCTCATTGTCATCCTTGATTTAATGTTATAGTTTAATGTTATAGTTTAATTATTGAAATTAGAATAATGCATTCAAGCTGGAGATGTTCAAATTATTGTTGTCCCTCTTGATTTTAGAATAGCCATCTGATGTAAGAGAAATACAGTAGTACTATTTTTATTTGTTTTATAAGACAACTGATATGATTGAAATGGGGCCTTTTAGAGATGTTTTAACAGTGATGATTAGGGTCCGGATTTTAGGTGCAAACAATTACTTAAAAAGGTGTGTGGAAAGGTGGAAAAAGTTCTGAAAAAAGTTGAAAAGAAGGTTGTAAACTTTCACAATACCGATAGACTGAAATTATAAAATCGTTATTAAAGAACATACATCAAGTACACTAAAAGGTGGGTTCACCTAAAATGCGGACCCTATGATTTAGTGTATATCACTGATGATGTTTAAAGTGATATCATCTGCAACCTTTCAATTCACTACTGTTAAATCATCTCCACAAGGTCCCATTTCAATCGCATCAGATGTCTGATAAAACAACAAATACATGCAGTAGTATTTCTATTATATCAGACAGCTATTCTACATCAAGAAAGTTAACAATAATTTGAAAATCTGCAACACTAATTTCAACAGTTAAACTATAATATCAAGGAAGACAATTATGAATTTGTGATTTTATAAACTGTTTTATTTTATTCTAGGTTATATCTGCTCACTGAGTTATTGCAAAATTTCTGTTAATTTTCTCTTTGGAAATTCATCCTTAATAAATTCATTTGTATCCTTTTTCCTTGATCTAGTAAGGATTCATTTTCAACTTCAAATGGATGGTAGGGGCTAGTGGAATTGGAATCATCTTCATCATCAAATACTTCATTAAATGATACTTTATTTTTTATGCACATATTATGCAGTACAGCTCATGCGTTTATTATACATGCAGCTGTGTCAGGATGGTAATTTAGAACACGGTGTTTATGGAGGCATCGGCATCTTCCTTTCAGGACACCATTACTTCTTTCAATAATGATGCGGGTAGCTGTATGGCAGTTGTTGTAATGCTGTTCATTTGGTTGTTGTGGATCCAATATAGGAGTCATGAGCCATGGCTGTAATGGATAACCACTATCACCTAAAGAATTTATAAAAGTTATTAATTTAAGAATTAATGAATGACAGTAGAACAAACTAATGCATACTTTTTATAAAATCTTACAATATTATGAAAGGCTTATAATATGATAAAAGATATATACCATTAAATACAGCAAAATAACTCAGGCAAAAACTTACAAAGTGCAAGTGTGTTAAGTGCAGACAGAAAATAATTTTAAAAATTTTAATCTTTTAATAAGCCATCAATATGCATTTATTGAGCCACAATTTTCAGAATGATGACGAGTTAACAAATATCGAATTTAATTAAATGAAAACACATGTAAAACAATGGCTTCCTTTTCTGTGTGCACAAAATTATTCAGTTTATTGGTTAGTAAGACTTATTGCTATTTACCAATTAACCAAGAATTATTCAATGCTTCAATTTTTCTCTCTAAAAAAACTTGGCAAAGATTTGAAGCTTTTCATATATAAGAATCATGAGTAGAGCCAGGAAATTTGGCATTTATGTTAATAATGCGCATATCTGCATCACATATCTGAAAAAATCAAAAACAAAATTGTAGTTCGATGCATAAAAATTAGTATACAGAATTATATTGGTTCAGTGATTGCATTACATAAATGGATTAATAACGCTTACTAATTGAACATTGATATGAGTGGTATCCCTTTCTATTCACGTATGCAAATTCTTTATGAATTGTGTCATTAATTGAAGGTGCAATGATGGGAACATGGGTACAATCAATAGCACCTATAACTCCTGGGAAGTGGCCCAAATTCATAAATTTTCTCCTTATTAATGGCAGTTCAGTTTCTTCTATGGGAAATTTTATCCACAGTTTTAAAAGTACTTTGTTTATGGCTATGCTCACACGTCTGATGCATCTGCTTACAGTTGTTTGGCATACTATGAGTGTTGTCTCTTGGGCAACTGGCATTTGGTATGATCCAGTAGCAAAGAATCTTAAGGCAACCAAAACCTACGAATTCAAGTAACAAATGATATAAAAACATGTAATTCTATAAATTCTGCAACTTTTATAAAGCCTACTATTTCTTTGAAATTTCTTAAATGCAATTTGTAAATGATTAGAATTAAATTATCACTTCTATGTAAAAATCACTCTTCAATTTAAAATTTGTTAGTCTATTTGGGTAAGAATACCTGAAGCGGGCCCCTCAAAAACAAACGTGTCGTGAAATTTAAAACTTTTATTATAATTTGGTAGTATCTTATGGAGTATTAAAATTCCCAAAATATTTTTGAAAAATTTCCATTTGTTAAAGTTATAAAAAAATACATTTTTGCGATACTTTTTGTTTAAAAACTCGTATCTCAAACAAATTTTTTCAAATCTCTTTGGAATTTTAAAGATAAGAAGTAAAACGTATATATTTCATAACAAAACATAAAAGAATGAGAAAAAAATTCTTTTTGTGTAAAAAAAAATAAATAATAATAATATTTTTTAATGTTCTCAATTGATTTCAACAATTTTAGAAAAACATATTGAATCTTTATTTATTAACGATTGAGAATTTGAAAAAAATTTTGGTGATCTCTGTTTTTACGCGAATGATATCAATTTTTGTCAACTATTCAACAATCGTACCAATTTTTGTCAAGTTCTTCATCATTCAATATTGACAGCAATAGGAAGCTTCTCTGTATAGCAACTGTGCTTTACAGGGAAGATACATGTTTTTAAACAAAAAGTACCAAAAAAATGTATTTGTTTATAAATTTTCAACAAATGGAAATTTTTCATAAATATCTGGGAAATTTTAATACTCCATTTTATTTTTAAACAAAAAGTACCGTATATTATTTTTAAATTTCACGACACGTTTGTTTTAAATTTTTTAATGGAATTCTTACCAATTTTTAAATAAAAAAAACTAGTTAAAATGAAGCTAATAGTTGAAAAGGTAGCGCGATTTAACCCTATGACAGCTACATTAAATAATGAGGCTTATCTATATGTAATCGTAAAAATACTTACTTTTATTTCCACTGACAGCACCTTTTTTCGAAGACAATATGATTCCAGTTCCACTCAATTCAACAACTAATTCTTTTGGGAGACGGTAAAGTTGAATAAAATATTCATCTGTTAACTCGAATGCATCACTTCGTACAGATATCTGAGCTTCACTCCATGAAATAGAACGTCTTTCTCTTTCTTCCTCTCTTAAAAGAGCTTTCATTCTGACAAAACGAGCCGCCATGTTTATAATAGACAACAGAGTCGATTACTCTTGAATAGTAGGCAACAGTTGATCAGTTGTCGATAGTCGAAGTCTATTGTTGATGTCGATACTGTAGACAACTCGCGCTCATGCTAGCTCAAATCGTCAAATCGACAATTCCGTCATTTACCACGTGACCGTCGACTTCTTGTCGATGAGTTCAGCCTAGACCCCGTGTCTACGTAGCACAAGAAACGGTATGGCACTGACGACGGGACAAATGCTGGCAGCCACAACCGTGAAGGCGTCTTATGCGGTTCAAGATATCCAATGATGCTCGAAGCTCCAGCTGAACCCCTGTTCGCTCGTTTTTGAATTTGCTCCGTATCGCTGCCAAGTCTTGAAGGAACGCCTGCGAAGGACTCTGATGCAGATATTTCGACTCGCACCAACTCGTTGGCGATATCTTCGCTTTCTAGGTTGAGTGAAAGAAAAGGAAAATGTACATTACGCCCATTCGACGTCGGTTCCGCTCGGCTCATTTCAGAGTCACTAATAAGGTGCACTACGAACGGACTGTCTCTCGTAGCACTCGTAGAAGTTCACTCCGTCATAAAAATTACTGTCTCCGAATATTCCAAAAATTATCTAACATTTCCATTATAACCAGCATTACGCTGTCGAGAGCATTTTCTGCTCGACCTATACCGGTTGGCTGGCTCCTGGTTTCTAATCTTATTTACTCTCTGCTCGTCCCTCATCTCGTATTTCGCGCTAACACGCATCTTGGCGTCATTTCCCCAAGCCTGCTTCCGACTATGCCATCTATTGCTACTGTGATATATCTGTGACATTCATTCATTTGAATTCGTTTTTTTAACCTGATTCTATGATCAGTTCCTTTCAATTGCATCCCTTTCGTATTTATCTTCTATTCAATCTTATTATGCGTTTTCTCCCTTATTTACATTTTAATGTTTTTTTTTGTCTAGTAAAACTAATTCGGCCTATCTCTCATTGTTCTGACCCGCCAAGTGTCAGAGCGTCAATCGTACCGTGTGCAAAAAGAAGAGAAACGAAAGTTCAAAAAGCGTGTTGCTAAGCAACAAAAAATTTTATAAAGCATTGCTTGCTTTGTTTTCCAAAACGAAAGTTTCTCATGAACGAACTTTTTTTATCCTTGGTGTAGTCAAGAGGAATGATTGGTCGGTATAGGGCTTTCCCGCGCAGTTGTTTATAAAAGGGAAAAAGGCTCTCTCCGCTCTCTGCTTTTTTTTTTTTGTTCTCACCTCTCTCACACGTGTGCACTCGAAGGTGGGGAGGACTCAAAAGAAAAAGAACTGACTGAGTCCTGTCATGTTATTTCGCACGTCAAATGTGTTATCTCGATGATATGCTCAATACATGATTACATGATTGAGACATCAACCTCTTCAGAGGAATTTTTGTAAAGATAAACACCGTGCAATGAGAGTTTCACTGAAAAATACTCATGCGTGAAACCGTGGCCACGAATGGCGGAATCAAAACTAAAGTGCAGGAACTTTAGTGACATCGAAGCCCAACAAGGCAGATCAAGCAGGTTCATAGAAACATTCAGATTTAACTGAAAGGCGTTTCGACCAGGTGACAGATATAAGTGCCATGATGCAAGGATCAACCAGGTCTTTTGCGAGCGTATAATCGAAGCAAGAAAAGCGAGTTGTGAATCCACGAGGTAACAGTGGCAGCAGCCGTGGGGTGGAGGATCGGCATCGGCCAAGCTCTACGGGGAAGGAACAAGCGGAATCGGCGCCTCCGATGATGACAAGAGCAACGTCACATCAAGGGAGCAAACATAACGATTCATGGAACGGGCCCCAACGATCAACATCGTGAGTGAAAACGTTCATCAGATGTTTCAATACATTGTCCTGGTGTGTGACATCGAACATGCAATACAGATAAGTGACAAGGAATATACATTTCATTTTTAAAATTTAATTGAGCTCACTTCGAATTTTTAAAAGGGAGAGAGAGAGTGTGTGTGTAAGACACTAACTAGGTAATAATGTTTGTGCGCGCAATTATCAATCTTGGGAAAGCTTCGTATTAAGCATAAATCTTATCATAAAGTTTGGATTGCTGGACTTTCAATAACATTTGTAGTTACTTTACTATTATTCTCATCCATTTTGATTATCATTCTGAAATTACCAATTTGAGTACCTAATTAAATTATTTCTCTACACTTTCATAATGGATTGTTCAGTTCCCTTATTTAATTAATCTTGTATTTGAATTTTGAAACTCTTCTTTGAAGTGATCATAAAGGAATATTAATTTTAAGGCAGTTATATAATTGATAATGACAATTAATTTTAGCTAAGAAAAAGTTATTGCGGGCACAACACATAATAAAAAAAATTAAATCTAACTCTGAGAAAGAGAGAAAAGTAGATCTTTTACCTGGGTGGGTAGTTTGTTGCAACTTAGCCCCAGGGAAGGGAATTTAGACATAGGATGTTTATGCATTCAACACTTTCATGTGGAATTAGACTAACTTGAATGAATTATAACTGCTGGGTAGTTCAAGAAATTAATGATTGTTCTCTGCTATTGCGAGTTGTGTTTGTGGGATATTATTGACTGTGAGCCCCTCATAGCATAACACATTGTTGCATAGTAGGAGCAACATCACACTGGTGCCGTGACTAGTGGCTTTTGTGCACTGTAAAGTATTGTTAATTCATGCCATTTTAAGCACATTGGTGCTCCTTGGGTTAGTTTGTTTGTGCAGCTGTTTTCTTTTGTGAAACAGTGGGGATTTTTTTTTTCCTGTTGTTGCTGTTAGACAGTTGCTGTGACCACATGCATCATGAGTAATTTAAGTAAGTTAAATTCAAACTGTTTTGTTTAATCATTGTTCTTGGCACTTACTCCCATAAACGTCAGTAACACTCACACTGCAGTTTCACAGAACCTCCTAAACTTTGTATCAAGCATGGCTCCAACAATAAATGATGCAGAGCTGGTGTCATATGAGGAAGGAGCACAAAAAGATTATCCCGGTTCTGAACTTATTCCAGAATTGACAGGGGACCCAAAGGGCATCCACATTGCTTAACAATTGAGATCTATGACCAGGTGGCCAGATGAGCTCTGCTGTAACATCGTCCAGGCCAAACTAGTGGGCATGGCTGCGAATACAGCAAATCAATCAGAGATATACTCCATTAAGTGCTTCAACACGCTCACATCGAAATTACTACAGATCTTCTCAACAGATAGCCATCAACCCAATGACTGCTTGGGGCAATTCTTTAGCGCTACACAGGGAAATGATGAGTCAGTAAGGGACTTCGGCAACCGACTGTTGCTGCTCTATGAGCGCGCAGCGACTCATGTTCACATCTGTCACAGGGACAGAAATGAATTACTCATGGAAAGATTACAATACGGTTTGCTTCCTCATCTCCGACTTCCTATGTTGTATTTACAATGCATTAAGCAAATGCCGAATCCGGCTCATGAACATGAGAAACTCATCCGACAACTTCAAACTCGGATCACACACCTAGAAAACCAACTC
>JAHWFO010095819.1:83955-183881 GCA_023313115.1 Rhysida immarginata | reverse complement strand
ATATTATAAGCATTTCTTTATTTTTATAATAACACTATAATTATATATTTAGAAAAATAAGGTTTATGAAAGTTATACTTATATAGTTTAGAAAAATATAGTTTATAAAAATAATATAGTTTTTATAGTTCATTTCCGTTTAGAAAAATAAATTCCTTGTTTATTTGAATTTACCCACCATCCAGTCCATCCATCCACCCGCTACGATATTATTACTCCAATAAGTTAGCGTGTTCAAATATTGAGAATAATTGAAAATTAAATACTACTGGAAAAATAATGAACTGGCGAACTCCGATCTAATGCGGACAGGCATTATAAATATTTATAAACCGAAAATTTTATTTTAATTATATTATTAATATCTCATAAAATTCAACAAAATGATATAAAAAAACGTTAAGTTACAGTTTAAGTAGGTAGGTAAGAAAAAAAAATTCAGTTGGGGAAACGAACACATAGATCTCAACTGAAAATTAAAAAATAAATTTAAAAAAAAAACTAAAAAGAAAAATTTGTTCATTTCATTAGCATTAAATAAAAAACTAATAATAATAATAATAATAATAACAACAACAATGAATGGTTTCTATATTCACATTGAGATTTCATTAAAACATTTCATTGAGATTTCATTAAGCATTTCATTGAGAGAAAACACTGACATTTCGTTATAAACCTTCGCGGTGGTGTAGGCTGGCCTGAATGATATCAGGTTTTAGTTGAACCCAAAAGAAACGCATGCGCACAACCCAGTGTTGCCAAGTTGGAGGATTTTCCCCCAAATTAGGGGGATTATTTTTCAATTGGGAGATTTTTGGGGATATCATATTTTCTGGGGGATATTTGGGGGAAATTTTATTTACCATTTTGTGTGTTACGTCTGAGACATTGGAAACATTCTCTTCACGACAATCTCAGAAGTAATTAAACGTGATTGGTTACAAGAAGTCACATGATTCGCATTTCGTCACAGATGATATGTCTCTAACCAATCATCTTTGATCTTTTGATTGAGGTTCGGTTCGTTCTCCTTATGACTGGACGCAGTAGTTGTTGTAGTCGTATTACGACTTGTGTGTGTTAAACATGCCTCCGAAGCAGGTATCCACCGCAAAATACAAGCATAAATATGTAAAATCTTGGGAAACAAATCCACAGTTGAAAGGTAATTTTTTTCTTTATGTATAACTTTCAGCACTGTCTGAACGTCCATTCATTAAACCTATACTGAACACGTGCTTTCTTTTAAGACTGGATCGCGCCTGATCCTACTGGGGACATAAACAATGCATATTGCCGATACTGCAGGACCACCTTAAAGGCACACAAGAAGGATTTGATGATCCATGCAAGTAGCAAAAAGCACCAGTGTCGTGTTGAACTTGATAAAGCAGCAAAAAGCAGCCAGAAAATTCCGTTCACCAAAACGAAGATCGTGGACACGAAAACAGCAGAATTACAGCTAAGCGTATTTATTGCAGAACACTGTTCTATCAAAACCATTGGCCATATTGCTGAATTACTGCCAACGATAGATACAAATTCTGAGACTTTTAGTAATATCAAATTACATAGAACAAAGTGTACCATGTTACTTAAAAATGTTATTGCCCCATCATTGTTTAAAGAGTTAATAGAGGATATTGATAATGCACCATTCTCTGTGATAATAGATGAAAGCACTGACATTACTGCTATTAAATTACTGTGTGTAATGGTAAAATATTTTTCAGCAAAACAGAGAAAAATTGTAACAACTTTTTACAGAATTGTTAAGGTTGATGCAGGCGATGCTGAAACTTTGCAAACTACCTTCAAAAAATGATTTTAAATGATGGCTTAAAGTTACACAACTTAGTAGGTATTGGAGTGGACAATGCTAATGTCATGACAGGGAGTAAATACTCATTTACATCTTTAATGAAACAAGAGGTGCCAAATCCAGTGATGATAAGGTGTGTTTGTCACTCACTGCACCTGTGTGCCGAAAAAGCATGTGAAACTCTTCCAAGAAAACTTTAATTTTTAATTAGAGAATCCCACAGCTGGTTCAGTTACAGCACAAAAAGAATTGATGAGTACGAAAAATTATTCAAAGCCATGAATGACAATGCAATCCCCCAAAAAATTGCCAAACTGAGTGGTACTCGGTGGTTAGCCAGGTACGCTGCTGTCAGAACTACAGTAGATCAATGGGAAGAGTTGTTTTTATTGTTTCGTCTTGCTAAAGAAAAGGACCAGTGCTATTCAGCAGAACAACTTTATGAAATCATGAAATGTGGCGCCTATAAGCTCTATATGATATTCCTGAAAAATGTATTGTGTGAAATTTGTTTGGTTAACGAACTATTTCAGAGTGATAATGTGAATCCATCAAAATTGTTTCAAGATTTGTTTTTGCTAAACAAACAGATGCTCAGAAAAGTTGTTGTCCCAGCTCAGTTGCAAAAAATATCTGATTTTGGGTTGATAGATTTTTCTTTTAATTCGCATCCATTTTACCTGAACATGATGTTAGAGATGTTAAAGCTAGATATGTAGAATTTTATGTTGAACTTTGTAAGCAAATACAAAAAAGATTACCAGAAAATTTATCAATTTTACAGCAAATGTCAATACTCAATCCATCAGTAGCTACCTCCCAAAGCAAGCCTTCCATGGAAAAGTTGGCAGTAACGATGGAGATTCAAATACAAGATGTTAGTAAGATTCAAAATCAGTGGGAAAACCTGAGTAACAAACAGAGGAATAGCATACAGAATATAGAGGAGTTTTGGGCTGAAGTAGCTGATGATTTTGATTCTGCAGGTCATTCACGATTCAAGGAATTGTCGCAGTTAGCGTTGAAATGCTTGTGCTTACCATTAAGCAATGCTACTGTTGAAAGAGCTTTTAGTAACCATATTGTAATCAAAATAAACTCAGAAACAGGTTATCAGTTGATATGGCAGAGTCCATTTTAACAATAAGATATTACCTAAGACGTTTAGAAATTAATTGTTCAAGGTTTACACCTACCCAAGAAATGTATCTGAAATTTAAGCAAACCATGTATGATCACATAGCTTTAGACGAAAATATTACTACATGCATTGAAATACTAAATGCTTTTGATGAACTAAAATTGTAAGGCTGATTTAATTAATGTGATTTTATAAATGTGAACCAAAAGTTGTACCATTAAAAACTTGTGTTACTGTCTAGACTATAACTTTTAATGATCAGCTCTTGTCTTAGTGGATAGAATATAAAATATCATATTTATCTCACTTGGATCTATAAACGCATTCACCGTAAGTAAGTTCCGGTTCCACCTGGCAGTTGCGGGCAATCACTTCGTGACGTCGTCATTAGGATTACTATGAGGATTAACATCACTGCAAAAACTTCTGTCTGAATCTCTATACGCGTAAAATTGCCAAAAGAAATATATTACTTTTGGGGAGTTTGGGGGGGGGGGGGCTTTTTCGGTTTTGGGGGAAATTTGGGGGAATTTGTGAAAATAACTTGGCAACACTGGCACAACCATGTTCCTTTGAGTACCATTCCTGTCGCACCGCGCCAGTGACCAAACACCACCTAAACTAGTTTAGGTGGTGTTGGTCTGACACAAGAACGAAGAAGCAAGACGAAGAAGATTACTTGCGGAAGAAGCGGTAAGTTAATCATACGTATAAAGGCGTTTTGATAGTGACTTTACACAACCACGTTTTTAATTGTATGGATCTACGAAATGCAAAGCAGATAGCTGTTAAATTAGGTTCGGGATGGGCAGATACAAAGCGAATCATCGTTAAGCCTATTTCGGGCTGTTAGTCGGAATCGATACGGGACAGTTTACCACAGTTTTTGCTTTGTGTTTGAATGACCAGAATTCTTAGAAAGTTGTATCCTCTTGTACTCCTATTTGTTAGACATCTGTTTCTGTCAGTATTTCAAAATTAATTATAAAATAAATTGTTTTCTCATAACGCCTAGAAATATTTGAGAGATACATTGATGATTCCATGCTATCCCATAATTCAATGCTAAACATATGCAATACCAACATAATTAATAGTGATAGTATGTTGAAGGTGAAAAAGTAGATGGTAGTTTTAAAAATCGCTGAGTTATAGTCTCTGAGCCACTTTGAAAGAAAAGCATCATAAAAGAGGAATGTAGGTTAATGCAAGTATAACTGATAAAATTACTAAATTACATTTGTAGAATAAAATATATTTATTAAATTTATTAAATGCTTCTCAGGAATGTTATAAACATACGTAAAATTTATATTTTTCATATAACCAAAAATAATTATTAAAAAAATTAAAATATCTCGCAGATACATTGTAGCCTTGACTGACTTTCTGACTGTTAACTTTCTTTCATTCTACACTATAATATTTACCATATTATTGTTCTTAATAAGACTGGCGTAAACACAACACAATCATATTTTTTAAAACAAAATTATACTTCATATGTTAGATAAAAATAACAAGCCTTGGTTTAAAGGCAAAGATATAACAGAAATGTTAGATCAGACACGAATCAAGCAATCAGAAAACATGTCCCTGGTGATGATAAAATCGAACAATCGGACTTAATTTTCAGACCAGTCGAATCGATGGGTCTAACATATAATGAACAACGAACCATTTTCATTAATGAACCTGGTTTATATACCTTAATCTTTGGATCCAAATGTAGCAGAAATATTAGAATATAAAAATATGCGAGACACCATAATTAAACATGTATATGATGATTTTAAGATGAAGTATAATGATTTTCCAAAGGTCGTGAAATGCGACCCTTTAAAGTTACATCCAGAATATTGATATAAAAACTATTTTGACTAGATCATTAGAAAGATATGAAAAAAGCAATTAAGAAATATGTATTTTTCTGAACTTTGAATTCTCTCACTTGTGCCATCCTGTTGTTTTCATCTATATGCTCTTTAATAATAGTCTCTCTAGCTTTCAAGATATCATTTCTTACGGTTTGTCTTCTTTCAGCATTTGATACATTAAAAGTTTTGGTTGTAGTGGCATTTACAGTGTAACTATTTTCTTTAATATTTTGGAAATAACAAATGGCATGATGAGATCCAGATCCTCTAGTAAACATTTATTTCTTTTGACTTGAATATTTTTTCAGTATTTTTCACTTACATAAGTAGTCATTTTCAAAATTTCAGTTAGTTATTACACCTAATTTTAAGATACCTAGACCACTTTGTTGTCATACTGATTGCAGTATAATTAATCAACTACAGCCAACATATGTAGCTATATGCTTTAACTATAATGCAAAGGAAAAGTTCACACAGAGAGCACATGACCATGAGCATAAGTATCTGTCGAATTTGATATTAGATACCATTTATCATCTTTCCGGCTTAGAGATTTATTTAATTCATTCTTCGGTGAATATTTCATGTTTATGGCTCCTAATCACTCTCTGTTTATGAAAATGCTCTATTTGTTTCATTAGACAATTCTTATAGTCTTGAAAACTGATTTCTTTCTTCAACACAGCTTTCTTAATTCCTTTTAATTTTTTTAGGACAATCCAATAATAAGCCCTTGCTGTTGGGAACTGATTCTTCAGTCCTGTAGCTATACATTTTATTTCTTAATCCTATAAATTCTAACATTTTTACAGAGTTCAATTCATCTTTAAACTTTCCTATTACTTTTTTATTTTTATCGGAATATAGAGGATGATCTTTTGGATAATCTGATGTATCAAAATAACCCGGATTATTCTTCATAAACTCGTAGAAATCAGCATTTTTAAGTTCAAAAAGATATGCGTCGGTGTCCACATATAATAGTTTCAATCTCTCATTAAATTCAATCTTTAATACATTATAGTAGAAATCATACATCAACAATTTTGATAAATCTAACACAGCTTGTCCAATATAAATCGGTTTATTGAATAATACTTTTGTTTTATAATCATGAACTGCTACTAAATGTTCACTAAATATAGTCCTGTGTTTAAAATTTGGCTTATTTATAGCTTTCTGCACTTTTTGATCATCAGAATACAATTTGATATTTTGCTGTTTTCTAACTGATTGCATTGATTTTCCAAACACTGCATTTGACATTAATTTCCAGAAATCTTTTTCAAAATTATTTTTCGCTTTTTGTCTCTGTTCCGTATTGAACTTGATATACGGTGCTATAAAATCTGATTGAGTAAACTTTATACCTCTGTGGATTTTTATTATTTTCATTCCCAACTCTTTATAAAGCTTTAATATTTTATAATGAACTATATAATACTTTTTATCATAGAAATGACATAACAACTTCTCAGTTTTACCTCCTGGAGGAACTCTAGTGCTAATGGTAAATCATTAAACTTGCTGTATAGTTCTAAATCTCTAGGAAATGATAAATCAACTTCTAAAACATAACCTGAATCATCGTCCGAGTTTAGTATGTAATCAAGATTATTTTCTATTTCACCCGAAATCATCCACTTGAACTACTTTTGAGGTAATTTTTGAGTTAAAGCCCATCCGTAAAGATTATTAACATCTATAAAAGTTAATTGAGTAATTTTATCAGCCTAGCATATCTATTACTACACTGAGATATACCACCTCTTATTACTTTTTCAAAAAACAAATACATCTCGTAATCTCTTAGTAATTCCAAATCTACTTGAGTATACTTTAACATACAATCCCAAGCTAAACCTAGAGTTGTATAGTACCAAACAGGATCTAATTCGTAGCTTTTATATAAACATAAATCTCTAAAATTTTCAAGTACATCTGCTAGTAGTAAAACATCTAGTTTTAGATAGAGATCATGCCATTCTCCTAAATTCTTAATATTTAAATATTTCCAGACTTTTTGAGCGTGATCATATTCGGGCCAACTAATGCTTTCTTTCTTTAGTGAGGAATAGAATTTATCTATCGAAGGTAATCTTGTTTCTGAAAATCTCTCGAGCGAGTCCATGTACTCATAGAGATATACACCTTTTCTTATCACTCCTGTCTTTTGCTTTCTGAATAAAACATCTAAAACGTTCTGTGGAAAATATTTTAACGTTTCTCTTAATTGTTCCGGTTCTAGATTCGATGATAAAGCATCTAAACTACTCTCTAAAAATCTAAAAGAATCTATAAATCTTAGTTCTATATAACCACCATCGTCTATTCTCAAAACTTTACCGAACGAAATATATTTTTCTTCATTATTAGGAATTAACTTAAGATTACTCTTATCTTCTCCTAGATTTTTCACAAACAGATGACAATCGTATGAAGATAGATTGTGGAATAGAATTGGAATAAACAGTGGTTGTTTATATTTTAGATTACAGTTATTACAAGCAGGTCCTCTGTATTTTCCTGTATAATGATCATGATCTCTAACTTTTGGATTTTTTTCAGTAAATTCTCCTTTACAGAGATAGCATTCTTCAGCTTTCTCATATGCTTCTAATTCTACACACGTTATAAGTTTATTTTCCTTTAATAATTTATATATTATTTTTACATGTTCAGTTATTTTGTTTATAAAACATTAATCTGTATCTGCACCTTTATAAATTTCTAGAGGATTTTCTATATTATTATAAACACTTTTTGCATATAATCCATAACTACAAGGAATGTGAATCTGAGTTTTGAGTATATGAATTCTCTGGATTCGGTTGACATGCTTGGATTGGTTTCAAAATAGATTCAAAATCACTGTAGATTGCATATGGATGTCTCAACATTCTCGGAATATTTTTGAATTTTAATAATATATTCTCTGGCATTATAGGAACACAGGGCTCCTTGTTGAAGCATAATTCTTGGTGTTTCTTTAGAGCTTCTTCACTTCTGGATGCATAATTTAAACATCTTCTACAGAAATATTTCTTGTTTTTATTTATTTCTAACTGCTCATTTAACAATCTACTTAAACTTCTTATCCAACAATAATGATTATTAGGTTTATTTCCAAAGTATAATAGATCGAAATTTTTATCATAACTTTGGTTCTTGTTATGGTATAATGGATAAAACATCGTACCTTCAAAACTGAAGACCGTGATATTAATTTGATTCTGTGATTCGAATTTAGGAATATCTTGAATTTTCCTTTGAAATTTAATTTATCTTTAAATTCTGGTTTATTATAATTTGATAGCCTTTCTACATAATCATTTGCCTGATGTAAACATGAGATTATGCTCCATCTAAAGCACGCATTATCGTTATTTTTAATGTTAATACAGGCCTTTTTATTTTTAATCCATTCTGGAAGTTCAATGTATGAACTTCCACTTAATTTTTTATATTTGTTGATATTAATTGTTAAATTGTTTATTCTCTTTAGTGTTCATCCTGATTCTCTCGCCTCGAATTCATCACATCTTGCAATAAATAACTCCCTATGTCCATTCCAATAATTTTCTAGGTTTTCTGCTGCTCTCAATATAACATTACTCAACTGAAACTTATGAGTCATCTCCATCATCGTATACTTTTCACCTTCTTTCTTAAACTCGCACTCCATTTCTAGATTAACTTTAATATTCTTATGAAGATTTAATGCATTTCTTATAACACTGATAGCTTTTTCTTTTACTAAATTCATATAACCTTCTATATCTAAATTCTCTTCTTGATTATTATGCTGGTATGTTAATAGTCTACCTTTAAAAGCAACTTCTACTAAAATAAAATCGGGTTCTGGTTTATGCCGTGCTTTGTGTAACGTCATTCGAGTTTCTTTGATGTATTTACCGCATGTCTCACATTTAATCTTCTTCACACTGTTTTTCTATATATCATCATCAAATGGAAATATTTCTACAATTTTCTTGTTTTCTTTTGATTTTTTTTTAATGTTACATACTCTAACAATCTTTTTTATTAAATCAGCTTTTCTATATCTTTTGATATATGTAATATCTAATTTTTTTTTTTTTTTTTAATTTTTTTTTTTTACTAATCTAATGATCTTGCAATGTTATATAATTCTGTTAAACGAAGTTGATTTACTCGCTTCTGTCGGCTCTGCTCACAATCCATTTATTAGAGATAAAAATCTAACAAGCAATTTATGGTTAATAAAAAAAATTTCAATAATCTATAGAGCCCTGGCTCATTGGAGGGTAATACTCTGTTAATTGCCAGACAAATATCCTGAAGGTCTAGACCATTGGTTGTAGTTGCTGGTTAAGTAAACTATTCTCATGTAATGTTGTTTTTTTATGTCTTTTATGATTTGTTCGAACATAGTATCTGCCACACTCACATAATAATCGCTCACAATTTATTGATTTTTTGCATTCTTTACATGTTTTTTCATATTTATTTTTATAATTATAGAAATCCTCTAAATGTTTTACTTCTAAGCATATTCTGCATCGTTGCAAAATGCAAAATGGTGTTGATCCAGACTTAATGATATCTATTTATTTAAAAAAAAAAGATATTTTTAAATGCTTCTAGCTAGAGAATTTTAATTTTCAATAAGCCTAGTTTCGCTAAAGTTATAATTTTATTCTCATGTTCTTTAAATTGCGCATTCATATTTCTGATCATGATTCTTTCAAATTCATTAGTTGCAGAACCTTCTGATCTATATAAACTTTTAATTCTTCTTTGAAATTCGTTGATTTCTCATTGTTGGGTTGAAATAACTTGATTCATTTAATTATATTAATATACTAGGTGATATACCCGGCATTGCTCGGTTTTGTTTGTGTGATGAAATTTGGATGGAGTTTCCCTTGCGCCATCTCTTGAGGAAACAAACAAACATAAACCAAGATATATTTTATTTATCCCCACCCCCACCCTTTGAAGACATGTAAACCTTACTCTGAATCTAATGAACATATTGTGCGAATATGAGCTCAATTGGATAAGTGGTTCAAAAGTTTTTAGAACATTTACAGACGCATCCTGAACCTGAATTTTTATATATAAAGATTTTCAATTTAGAAATTATCTCTTTATTTTATTTTTCCATTGATAATATTTTTCCCTTCAGGAATATTAACTATTTGAATTTTTTCAATATCTTTAAATGTCGGACCTTTATTACTAGTTTTTTATTTCTAATAATTCTTTTTTAGAATATTCGTTAATACCTTTTTTCTCAAACATAGGTTTAAAATCATCTTGAAATTTTATATCTTTTAAAGTTTTATTCATATATCTACTTACCTTCTTATTGTCTTTTGTTTCTATTATCATCGTACTAAACATTTTATTCATTTCGTCTATACCACTTTCATCATTGTGTTTAGATGCTTGTTTTGTTATATTTTTTTTTATATTCCTGTTCTCTGGATAATAATTTATCAATTATTTCTTGATTTCTAAAATTGGAGTATTTATATATTTCTTTAGTAATATGTGTGTTATTCAATGCTTTAAAAATTTTATTATCATATCTTTATATTAATCTGGAAGACCTTTTAGATTTTTAACACCATTATTGATAGTTTGAATATTATAACCCGATTCTTCGATTAATTCTTGTAATTCAGGTACATTGGTTATTAAATTATCTAATCCTATTAATTCACTCTCACTGGGAGCAAACAATTTGATTTGTTTTTTCATTTATATATATTTTATTTTAGAATATTTACCTTACCACATTTCTTTACCTTACTATAGTACTGTATTACCTTATTATTTTGCAATACCATATCTTACAGTATTACTATACTATAATATAAATAAATAAAAGATGTCAAGACTGATTACTCCAGATGAATTTGTTAAACTTTTAAAATCTTATAATTTTTTAAATAATTCAATTAATTCTTTTTGTGACAAATATAAAGTTAATTCTAAAACTGTAGTAAAATATTTAAAAATTAATAATATTGCCTATAATCAAAAAAGAGTGGTTAATTTACCACCTAGAGATAATTATGGACGTTTTATGTTAAATCACAAATTATAGTAAAACCTAAATCTAATACAAATAATGAAGCTGAGTTAAATAATGTAAAACGCAAGAAAGTTAGATTTCAAGAGTCATTGAAAAAATGTCGATCATTAAAAGACTTGAATAATCTTTAATTAGTTTAAATATTCAATTGCATAATTACGATTTCTCATTTGTGTAATGTCATTATGGGGTATTCTTTGGAACATTCATTTTTTTATCTTGTGTGAATGATTTATAGCTTTTTTTAATTTGTGTATCATATTGTTGTCTTTTTGGTGTTTTGTAATATTCTATTACCACATTATCTTCTTTTTGTTTCATCAATTATTTTTAGAGCCTGTATTGACCGTAGGTCTTAATTTCTATACTTTTGTAAGATCTATATCCAACTCTATATTTCATCATCAAATACGTCACAAAATATTCAAAAAAATTTTTTCTCAAATTTCAGTTTCCAGATACAATGTGGATATGCCTTAGAAGCCTCGGCCTACTGAGGTCAGCTACAGTGAGAGGCTGTAATCGTCACCCACACACATTTCATGTACGAGTTGCAAGTATTTTTTCAAGTAATGACTGCGCAATGCAAGTCGGAGGTGTAAAGGATGACAAAGCATCAGCAGATAACTTAAGCCGTAAGCAACCATGCTGAGTTGTTTATTTGTTTTATATTTTTTCCTTAGTCGACTGAAAAGTTGACTACTACGTAACTACAGCTACAGAAGCAATTGCTGTCGAAAGTTGTTCAATGACTGCCATTTCCTCCTCACTGGGATGGTTTTTCAAACTTTTAAATGCTTGCCACCACTCAAGATCAGAGGTCATACTATTGACAACACTAGTGACAGGGCTTGAAATTCAGGGCGGGATGGCGGGATTCTCGCCCAAGAAAACTTTCAGGAGGGGAGTTTCCCCGCCCGTGAAATTTATTGATATTAAATGTTTTTTATGATTTTATTAAGATTTAAAGAAAATGTTATTCTTTTCTTTTTATCTTACAATATAAATTTTGGATACGAATCTTTTCCGTCCAAAAATCATTAGACGGAATTTGGGTTTAATTTGTCGTCAGTCATTATTGGTGAATTTTTTTCATGGAGATTTAACTTTTGAACCAATGAAATTTCGCAATCGTCACCGTTGCGGTATCGTCAAGAGAAAAATAGGAATTTATTGTGTAGCTCATAGATTAGCATTGTGTTTAGATGATACTTCAAAATCGTGTCCAGAGATTGCTAAATATCAAGATACTTTAAAATCCATTTTTATATATTTTAGTGGTATTTAATTTTGTATAACGTAACGGATTATATAGATGAAGGCAGGAATAAAAGTCGAAACCGGTTGGTTATCTAATTTTTACCAAACATGCTGTACTGCAAGATCACAATCTGTTATGTTAATAGCTACGGTGCAGAAGAACCTCACATCTATGACTATTTAATTTTTTGTTTATTGAAATATAAGAATTTATTACATTTATCTTATGACTGAATTTTTGGTATTTTTTTATTTTTAACACATTTAATTTATGTACAAAACTTAAATTAAAATATTTTGAAAAATCCCTTGTATGACCTATAACTTATTGTCTCCCTCCCAAACAGTTCAACTCCCCTCCATTTACAAACATAGGAGGGGAGGATCCCCTCCATGAAAAGTTTGAATTTCAAGCTAGTGGTACACATATGACCCTGAAAAGTACCAGTTCTCCCCTGAAGATTACACGTTTTGCATTACATTGCAAAACAATTGATCCAGCAAAAATACACACTTGATTTAAATCAAACAACCCTGTTTCAGTTTATTATATTTTTTCATATATCTTAGGTGCATTGTTTATTATACAAGAGGTTACCAAAGAAAAAGATAAGAAGATTGATGAGGTTCACACGTTATAGTTATTGTTGAACGATGCAGAACAAAAGCATGTAAGAGAACATTTGATTTTTTGTCATTTTTTGTATATCAGTATCAATTCTTTATGTGATTACTGATTACATTTTCAGTATTTTATTTAAAGGGAAATGTTCGGGAAAGTTGGGATTAATGGTATTTTTTCTTTGTCTAATACTGGAATTAATATTTTATGTTTTTAAGAAATATTTATTTAATTCTGTTATAAATTACTGTCTTGATTTCTTCCTAATGTGTGGACTGATTGTTGCGATTTATATCTTTATCATTGTTGTCGATAAATTTTATTTTTTTTATGATCCGCGTGTGATGTGCAAATGCGTTCTTTCCCTCGCGGATAATTTCCTCGACCGCAGGAAGTTATATCATTTAATTGTTGGCAAAATTGTAATTTTTATTTTTTTTTTGCTTACAGTTCATTCCTTCCTCATCTCTTGCCCCTCTTCCACCTCTACAAGCCTCCTGTGCAGCATGCCCGCCTATCTACCTCCCCGTCAGTGGAACATATATATTTTTGCTATGGAACCTCCTGCCAACTCATCCTCCTGAAGAAATATTGTATCGTTTTCTTTTTTTTTTTCCCCATGGCATACTCATTTTTTTCATGCCTGGTTCACGTTGATCCTTGGACGTCTTACACAACCTTTCTCTTGCTTGATACAACTATGACAGGTCCTTCCGATTAACGCAATACAGCAAGATGTCTCATTCAATGGATCATTATTCTTTTCTTCAGTGGGAGTGATGGACAAAATATTGTATCTTATGTCCCACTGAGCTATTTAGACGCGCCATGCCTTTCTTTATTTTTACGCACAAGGTTCGTTTATTTTTACCCCTTAATTATTTTTCTCTTGATTTTTGTAAATGAATCTATCCTTCTGTCTGCCATTGCTGCCGCAAATAATTTGTATATGTATACATTAATTCATAATTAATAAAATGTGATATATACCACTACCACGTTCCATTTTTTTTAATTAATCCCTTTGAACAGGAAAGGATATTTCTTGCCAAATCCATGTATGCAAGATGTATTTTTGAATTATATGAAAAGGAACTTCGCATCAAGTTGCTTCTGAAAAGTCCTGCCAATGAACTCTCCGCACGAAAAAGCCTGTGGAAGGCTGCTATAGAAGCCAAGGAGCTTAAGTTTACCAAGCTCAGGGAGGCTCTTGAAAAAGTGGGTCTAGAGCGCGAGATTGTATCAGAAGTTACTTGTAATGCCTATGAAAGTCTCTGCGTTGGAATTCACAATTGCTACATGCCGAATTCTAGAGAAGTGCTTATAGATGTAAGTCTGCTGACAGAGAACGAAGTGAAGCTAGTTGAAGCTGTGTGTATAGCATACCCACTGGGTAAATGTGGTTATGGAAAAATCATATCATAATCGAAAGTTGTTTATAAAGAAAAATGAAGAAGTATTATGGCTGGGATATGGGCATATTATTATTTTGTTGATGAAATAATAAAGTTATATTTTTTGAAGAACAGTTCTATTTTTTGTACTAAAAAGCATTAAAAAATTAATGGGTGTGATGCTGTTTTTGATGGTTTTGATGTTAAAAGTTAGCCCTTAATCGAATTGCGCTAATGGTTTTTCAAACCCTACGCTGGGAATGCTTTTTAATGTCCCCTATTATTGTTCTAATGGAAAAGTTCCCAAATTTACTAGAATTTAGCTTCAAAATACCAGTCAGTTTTAACTTTCGCTCAGACTGTAAAACTTGCTGAACGGAAATATTATAGTTATTTCCAGACATTTGGCGATATTGACCAAAACGTTCTTCCAAATTATCTGTCTTTTCTGAATATCGGTTGTGTCCCGTAACAACTGCGCCTAGTCCTTACTTAGCACCGATGGTGCGCCAGAAATTTGGGGGGGTCTTGGGAGAATTAAATATTTCTATCTTCGGCTATTTTTGAGGTGTTTCGGTACGATTTTGCAGGTTTTTTTGTCTGAAAATGCTTTATCCCAAATTGAGATGGTCCAGAAATTTTGAGGGATTTTTGGGAGAAATAAAAATTTTAATTTTTTGCTGCTTTTGAGGTGATTTTTGGTGTTTTGGGGGCATTTTTGATGTTTTTTTTGTCTACAAATGCATCTCCCAAATTGATATGTTCTAGAAATTTTGGGAGACTAAAATTTTTGATTTTTTTTGTTTTTGAGGTCATTTTTGGGGTTTTTTTTGTCTCGAAATGCATATCCCAAATTGAGATGGTCCAGAAATTTCGGAGGCTTTTGGGGAGATTAAAACTATTGATATTTTGTTGTTTTTGAAGGTTCTTTGGGGGGAAATTTGATATGATTTTAGACATTTTGGGGGAAAAAATCATCTCCCACAAGAAGTGGTCCAGAAAATGCATCTCCCAAATTCACGTGCACCAGAAATTTTGGGTAATTTTTGGGAGATTTAAAAATTTTAATTTTTTGCTGCTTTTGAGGTGCTTTTTTTGTGGATATTGAGTGTTTTATAGATGATTTCTTGTGAATTTTGGTCTGAAAATGCATCGCCCAAATTGAGATGGTCCAGAAATTTTGGAGGATTTTTGGGAGATTTAAACATCTTGATTTTTTACAGTTTTTCAGGTGTTTTTATGTGATTTTTCTGATTTTTTGAGGCAATTTGAAGTGATTTTAGACAGTTTGGGGAGTTTTTTGGGGAAAATGATCTCCCACAAGAATTGGTCCAGAAGTAACATTTTAGACTCTACTAGAGAGAAATTAAACATCTTTTTTTTGGAAAAAATTAATTAAAAATTAAGGCATCGTTGGTGAAGGTATTGGCAGAGATGTTAGTGACGGTGCAAACTGACTTGAATAGGGTAATTCTAAAAGGTCATGCCCAAATGAAAAGGCAGGTAGAGGCTGAAATTCTGAGCAAAAAAGTCTAGTCGCGTTTTTTGGTTGAGAGCTGAGGGTTGAAATGATTAAATTGCTGAGGGTTAGAATTAATGAACTGCTGAGGACTGTAAGCGTTATGCGTATATGCACCAAAAAATTGGAACATTAATGGACACATTAGAATTAATGTTCAAATTCCCAGATTTTCCATGGTACAGCACATCTGAAATAAGTTTTTATGCAATTGCCCGTTGATGGTCATCCATTTCATCAAGATCGGCACTGACGCTTTCTCCAAATGCTTGCTGCCTTTACCTTTGATATGAAGGGTTCGCTTGAAAAACGTTTGTGGCAAGCTCTAAAAACTCAGTTTTTTGGGGTTTTTTTTTAGCAAAGCTCATCGTAGCATTTTTTACTCCCCGATTAGTGGTGCTTGGTGAAGGACTACGCATCGATTGGGCGCTTGTTGATTCTAGTTCTTCAAACTGAAACAGACAGAAAATAATAATGAAATCTTTTGTTTACTTTAGTTACCCTCCACTGCGGACGAATGGATCGAAGTAGCACAAGGTTTCTCTGACATTTGGAACTTCGAGCACTGCTTGGGAGCAACGGACGGAAAACACATCGCAATAAAGCAGCCTTCAAATAGCGGGGCCTACTACTATAATTATAAATCATACTATAGTGTGGTTTTGTTTGCCATAGTGGACGCCAACTATGAATTCCTATATGTTCATACAGGAACGAATGGCAGAGTTTCTGATGGAGGAGTGTTACATGAAACAAACTTTTTTGAGAAACTTGAGATCAAACAATTAAATATACCTTTGCCTAGTTAGCAAGTCATTGCACCTTATGTGTTCATTGGAGATGAAGCATTTCAACTGACTGAGAATATCATGAAACCCTACCGCAAGACTCTAAATAGTCCTGTTGATGAAAAATCTTCAACTATCGACTAAACAGTGTCATATCGACAGAGCAATAAAAACGGCGATATGACAAGAAAAGTTAAAGAACGGGGGAGGCGGAGCACGCAAGCAAAAAAAGCTAAGTTGAAGCCCCGGCCTCCACGGCAAAATAAAACAGTCCACAAGGCAGCGAAGCCTCAATCCGAAGCCAGACTGGTGTTGCATAATTGCATAACCAATCGGGTAATTAAAAACGGAAATTCGTTTCTGAGGCAGCGTTCTCTTACTACATAATTGAACATCTATGGGCGCGAATGTTGGGCGCGTTTCTCAGGAGGAGAGAGACTTTCTCTCTTTCATGAGTGATGAGTACCCTGTTCCAGCTGCGTTTGCTCCATACTTCCAGGGAATTGGATCAATAACCATCGGAGTAAACGAACATTACGAATAGGAGTTACCCCGCAAGGAGTCTTTGGCGCTGGTGGTTACTTTGTTTTAGTAGATGCAGAAAACCATATTTATTATGAAAACTACCCAGCACTAGGTGTAGCATTAATTAGATATATGTATGATATGCTTTATACCACAGAACCTGGTCTTAATCCTGTATGGGATTTACCTGGCGACTACCATCTCAGAGATATGGTCATCCAACTGCTAACCTACTTGGTTGGCGACATGCCATGAAGCTGACGGATGAACAATTAGACATGATGGTAAAATGTGACATCGAAAACGAGAATGTTAGTGCTGACTTGCCCCAATATGCTTTAAATCAAGCTTTGTTTACGTCTATTGCTGCAAATTTGAAGCACTTAGAATTTTATATGTTAGAAAAGGCCACTCTGACTACTGATAAAGGCTCAGTAGCTCAAAGCGTTGGTCCTGACTATATCTGATACGTGATTTAGAGTATGGATTTTCACGTGGGAAACAATATCTAAATGATAGTTTCCGGGCTCGTTCTCGCTGGATAGGAGAACAGAAATTCGGTGCTGCTGCTCTTGTATGCGGTTATCGTGTACAAAAGACAGCTGTATTTGCTTGTTATGACATGGGCTTGTTATGACTGTGACGGGTACAGACATGTACCAAATGAATGGATTGTCAACGGTAATGATATCTATCATTATAAACAAACTAAAAATATGAATGTGTACAACAAAAGTAGTAGTTTCACTGAAACTTCATTATTGCGAGACTACTTTTGTGAACACCATGTAGTGACTTTTAAAAGATATTAGTTGATTAAATCAACGTAGGCGGTGAACATGTCCCGTGATCATAACATGTCGTTAGTAAGACGTTACTTCTCCCTTCCCCGAGGAGGGCTATTTAGGTCTCCGTTCTCCTGCGATGCGGTGGCCCCCGTCCCCAGGCTCAAGCCGGACAGTTGTGCAGAATTGGTGCTGGACGTTCACCCTGAAACCCTCCCAGTTGAATCTCGGGACAACGATAAGGACGGACCATTAGACTGAGAGAAAAACTCTGCTACAACTCAATTATCAGCATTGTCATTATTATTTGATACAAATATAATTTATTTGTGTACTTGGAATTTTTTTGAATCATAATAAATGATTGCATTAATAGTAATCGTTTCGTTCCCTCTTTCCACTTCCTGTCTTGGTCAATAACCTCTGGGTGTAGTAAAAGCATTTATTTCTCGTTAACTAAGGATAAGTTCCATTCACTTCCCGTTCCGTTAACCCCGATCCTGGACGTTTCCACACCCGCGTTCGACCATCTGATCCTATACTCTCTATCCAACGAAAGTTGGAGTGGGCATGTCCAGTTAAACTTTCTATTTCAATTGTTAGACACTGTTGATTCTACTTTGGCAACAATGTCTAACAATTGAAATAGGAAGTTTAACTGGACACGCCCACTCCAACTTTCGTTGGAAAGAGTATAATCGGTTTATTTTTGTTTCGTCGGACCATATAACTCTTTTCCAGTCCTCCTGGGTCCAATGTTGATGCCATATCGCGAACAGGAGACGAATTTTTTTGTGTTTCTTTATCAGTTTAGGCTTCTTCTTTTTCACTGCGGGTTTTAATCCTGCTTTGAAATGTCGACGAACAGTAGAGCAACTGACACTTGTTCCAGATTCAGCAATAAATCGCTGGGTCACTTTGACAGCATCTACAGCATCCGTATTGGCTATCATCCAAACCAGTTTTCTTTTATCATTTGCAGTTAATTTTTGTGGACGACCTCCTTTCATCTTCTGTGCATTTGGTCTGCAAGATGCACGAACTCTGCTCACAGTTGTGCGTCTAATTCCTAATCGTGACTGAATATCTCTTGTAGAAAGTCCTTTATCAATAAGGGCAACAATGTTATTGCGTGTGTCTATGTAAATAGGCTTCATTGTTGACAGTTATGCATATTAAACCGTTGGATTAAGAAATTGTAAGAATACGTGGTTCCTGATGTTTTAATGGAACAATCCAGGCTGATAACATTCATTTGAAGAGGGGGTGCAAAACTGTCCCAATGACAAATTGTCGGTTTTTCTTTAATTACATAAAAATAATCTTTAAAAAAATTTTGTAATGCACTTATTTCATGCTCAGATATTGAGTTCTTAAATGAAAGCAATGGTGACTCTATTGTATCTATACAATATCAATAAACCATTATTGAATGATATAATAAAGTACCGAAAGGCTAAATGAATACTGTCACATAAACTATTGAAGAACTGTATTGTTTATATATTCCACCCATAAAACTTCTAATTTGTATTAAGTGTATAGTTGAAATGAAGGAACTGGTCGTCACGGAGGCATGTGCAATCAATACCGGCATTGAGAGAAAGCATGCGCACGGAAAAATCATACATTGTTTCATCATCTACGATAGGGACAATTTCGGGCTTATTGGTAGAAATGCGATTTACAATACCCTATCCTCGTGCTTCAAATCAGCGCCAACAATGAGTGAAATATGAAATGAAAAATTAAGTTGTATTCGTTCGTGACTCGTCATTATGAAATTACCTTTCCTTTCCTATTCCTTTTCCTATCCGTTCATTCCTTTCACACATTATAAATTCGTCGACAAAACGCAGAACTCGCTTCTAATGTTTACATACACGACGTTTATGTGCATTCTGTTCAGCACTTTTCTTCCTTGTAATTGGTACTCTGAACCAACTTCTATTTATGAATAAATTTCTTTTTATATTTTTCGGAAGTATTCCTATATCATTTTTCTTTGTTTGAAATGGAACGTCTGCACGTTAACGATGCGCTAACGAAGTGTGCGCGTACTACAACAATGCCTTCATAACGGGCGAATGCTCTAAGGTAGCATTAACAATAATCGAAGAGTCGGAATATAATTTTTTTAATTATTTTGGAATTTTTGCATATTAAAATTTAAAACAAATTATTAACAGACATCATATTAACAAATTAAATACAATTTCAGAAGTTTATAATTATACATATTTTGCAGCAAGTTGATTAGAAATATTTTATATTATTCTATTTCTATTATTATTTTATATTCATATTATAACGACGATTTTTTGCAGCAATTATTGTCCAGGCAGTTATTTAGACATGTGCCTGTGTTTAAGGCTTGATCCAGACTTTATTGTTGTTGACATCATTGGCTAGAAATTACCTTTCGATAACATTAGGCCTAACAGCAATTTGCTTTTGATAGTCAATAAATTTTGATAACTGTTGCCCTAACAACAATTAGCTGTTGATAATATTAGTTAGGCCTAATAATTACTTGCTACTGACAACAATTAGCTATTAATTCTTTAGGTCTAAGATTTAATTGTTATTAACAATTAGATGTTAATTTTGTAGACCTAACAGCAATTTGCTATAGCTAGAAATTACCTTTCAATAACATTAGGCCTAACAGCAATTTGAGTTTGATAGCCATGAACTTTTGATAACTGCAGGCCTAACAACAATTAGCTATTGATAACATGAGTTAGGGCTACTAAGTACTTGATATTGTACACAATTAGGTGTTAATACATTGGGCCTAATGAACAATTTGCTTTTCGTCGGGTGAGAATTGGAGTGTTCTATGTCAATTTTTCCAAAAAACAGCAATTATTGTTCAGTGTTATTTTATTAGGTAATTTCTTCTATTTCCAACGATAATATAACGAGGATAAAGCATTTTTAGTAAAATACACGCAAAATTGTTTTGTTCTATCTCCTGAACCTGCCGCTATTCACTTTTTAATTGTTCTATGTCCGTACGCCAATACAATTGCGGCCTTAAGAACACGTGACCCAAGATGGCATCGCACACTATAGAGTGTTAAAGCTGAACTCTGTGCACGATGGCTCGGCGTTTAAATTCGTATTTAAAAGAATTCGTCTTTCTTCAGATCACCCACTGCTTGTAGAGTATTCTGTTGGTTTTGCATCCGTTTGGAAACCCGTTAGATTGAATCGAGAGAGTTATCAAAGGCAGAGAGCAATGCCTATTATTATGAAGCTTGATAAGAAAGGGGAAAGAAGTAAAGAAAAGGAAAAAGATTTAAAGTCCATGTTTAAATACATGCCAGATGATAATAGAAAGTTTTTTGAATGTCTGCTCAAATCCTAAGCCCAGCCAAAGTAACTTACATTGACAGTGTATTTTACTAAAAGAATTTTAAAATAAAAAAAGAAAGTAGGATTAGTTGGTCAGTTGAATATTTCTTTATTGTAAATTAATACACCATAATTAAAATAATTTGCAAGTAATTAAATGTTAATAACACAGAAAAAAATTTGGTGTGCCTTTCTTGAAATAAAATTTGGAGTTTAAAAAAAATGCTTAGTCTCTTTATTATTAGTTACCTTCACTATTAGAAGCTGTACACAAATTATATCACCACAGGAGGTGGGTGGATGGGTCAAGGCATATTTTGTAACTTTCATTACAACAAGCTAAATTTTAGCGTAACCATAAGTTGGGGGGGAAAGTCACTGGAGAAGTCGTAACGTAATTTATGAAGAGCCCCTTATTATTATTATTATTATTATTATTATTATTATTATTATTAGAGTTTATTAAATTTTAAAATCAATTTTGGGACTGTTATATTCAATTATATAATGTATAACATTGAAGAATTTGGAGATACATGTAATACAAAATAACAAAAAATCACATATTCTTGTAATTATAATGTTCTATCTCCGACTAAGGTCAAAATCCCTCACCGGTGAGAGAAGGATGACGTAATTTCTCACTGGGCTAACCGTCTTTTTCTCGGTGAGGACGGTGAGACTAACCGGTTAGGCATAGCAGCACTAACTCGCGTTTCTGACCGCGTTAAAATGACGTCACAAATTTCGCACTGGGATTTCTGACCGACCAAGCGCTAACTCTTCTCACCGGTGAGAGTTTTTGACCTTAGCCTCCAACAGACTATCGAGAACAGCAATTTTTTCGCCATAGAATTCATGCTTTTCCTAGATAAAGGTATTCAAACTTTGTAATTGCAATTTCTCCGTTTCTTAAATTCTGCACATAGGACACTCCAATTTTCACCCGACGTTTTGATAACAATCGTTAAGGCGTGGTTTCCACATCACCGGAATCACGCCTGAACGGAACCCTAACGGAAAATTTTTATGACGTCACTTCCTTTCCATTCCGTTTTTGATCACTAGAATTTCGATGGAAAGTTTGTTGAGCTGTGTTGAAGAAAAATTTCCATTCCGTTTCGCCACAGAACGGAAAACCAATCAAAAGGCAGCATCGCCATGACGTCATCGCTGCTGTCGGTCTGGCGCCACGCCACCACTACTGTTTCTATCGAATCGAGGCTGCAATCTCTCCACTTTCCTTGGCGAACTCCGAAAAATATGGCTAAATATGAAAAGAATATTGAAAAGAAGCTGCTTTGCATTCCTGGATGAGTTTCCAGGAGAAAAAAACTGCATAAAAGTTTATCACCAATTTGATTTGTTTATAAATATCAAAATTTTGACTTTAAATTCAAGTGTATTGTTGTAGTACAGTGGTATGTTTTAGGCGTCCTATTTTGCAGGTACGGGTTCGAATTCCGCCTTCGAAAAAATATTTGTTTCTTTTTCCTTCCTGAATTCATTTTAACATGTACAGAAATCAGTAATACGTTTTGTAATGATAATCTCACTTTTCCAATTTGCTACTATTATTATTTCATAAAATGAAAAGTTGTTACAATTTATATTTATTAAAGACTACAAACAAGAAGTCATAATCCGTATGCCTTTTTGGTTATTATAGTTTGGCAATAGTTAATTTTCGTTCATAAAAAAATTTGTGCATGGTGAAAGCAGTGTATGTTTTGTCTGATTAGGGATATTTTTCTTATAAAGTTTAAAAAAATTATAAAAATAATTAAATGCGGATAAATAAAATGCCTTTAAATGCTCATTTATCACTGTGGATTATATTTTATCAAAATGCTCTTTTATTAAGACCGGTCGAATATCAAACCAAACACCTCGAAATTGAGAAGTGATAGCTCATAGCAAAGGCTGCAGTTTGTTGGGCGTTTATTTTATATTTGGAATAGCAGGGATACCAGTAGAATAGTTAATTGACGGCAGATGGCGATTAGGTTCTAATTTTCCGACGTACGCTTAAGCGGAAGGTGATTTCCACATCACCAGAAACCGGAATCAGAAAATCAAAACGGAAATTTTCCGGTAAGAATGAACCGTTTCCATTCTGGTAGCGTTAGCTGTTCCACATTAACAGAAAAGTACGTCGGAAAATTAGAACCTAATCGCCATCTGCCGTCAATTAACTATTCTACTGGTATCCCTGCTACTCCAAATATAAAATAAACGCCCAACAAACCTATGAGCTATCTCTTCTCAATTTCGAGGTGTTTGGCTTTGAAATCCGACAGGCTCTTAATAAAATACCATTTGACAAAATATAATCCACATTTAATTATTTTTATAATTTTTTTTTAACTTTAGGGATTATATTTTTCTTATATCAGACAAAACATAAATACTGCTTTCACTATGCACAAATTTTATTAAGAACGAAAATTATCTACTGCCAAACTATAATGACTATAAGGGCATGCGGATTATAACTTTTTTTTTGTAGTCTTTAATAAAATAAAATAAATAAAAATTGTAACAACTTTTCATTTTATGAAACAATAATAATAGCAAATTGGAAAATTGAGATAAAGATTATAAAATGGATGACCGACTTCCATACATATTAAAATGAATTCAGGAAGAAAAAAGAAAAAAAAATTTCAAGAGCGGGAATCGAACCCGTACCTGCAACATACCACTGTGCTACAACAATACGCTCAAGTTTGGTATCAAAATTTTGATATTTATAAACAAATCACATTGGTGATAAACTTTTATGAAGTTTTTTTTTCCCTGGAAACTCATCCAGGTAAATGCAAAACAGCTTCTTTTCAATATTCTTTTTATTTTTAGCCATATTCTTCGAAGTTCGCCAAGGGAGATGGAGAGAATGCAGACTCGATTTGATAGAGACAATAATGGCGGCGAAGCGCCAGACCGACAGCAGCGAAGCCGACTATCATTAATTTTACGTTATATTCATTCATGACACATAATTCCAAATCGTTTGATATATTACATGCCATATCTTAGCAGTGGAAGTTCCAATAAACCAAAATCCATACACGAATCCAGGCGCCTTTACTGCCTTCTGATTGGTTTTCCGTTCTGTGGCGAAACGGAATGGAAATTTTTCTTCAACATAGCTCAATAACTTTCCATCGAAATTCTGGTGATCAAAAACGGAATGGAAAGGAAGTGACGTCATAAAAATTTTCCGTTATGGTTCCGTTCTGGCGTGATTTCGGTGATGTGGAAACCACGCCTTAGGCTTAAGAATTAATTGCTATTGACAATTATTGGATGTTAATTTATTAGGCCTAACTGCAATTTGCTATTGCTAGAAAATACCTTTTAATAACATTAAGGGCTAAGAGCAATTTAAATTTGATAATCATTAACGTTTGATAACTATAGGCCTAACAACAATTAGCCGTTGATAACTTTAGTTAGGCCTAACAATTACTTGCTTTTGACAACAATTAGCTATTAATACATTAGGCCTAATGACAATTTGCTTTTGAGAACATTAGTTAGGCATAAGAATTAATTGCTATTGGCAACAATTAGATATTAATTTATTAGGCCTAACAGGAATTTGCTATTGGTAGGAATTAGCTCTAGATAACATTAGGCCTAATAACAATCACCTACTGATAACTTTAGACCTAACAGCAATTTGCATTAAGCAGCAATTGACTATTAATCACGATAGTTCTGCCAACAATTAGCAGTTATTAACATAAGCCTAACAGCAATCAGCTACTGTGAATAATAAATATAAATAGGCCTAAGAGCCATGAGCGACAACAATGGAGACACTACTTTTTAATGGATGAAGAGAACCAATTTTCCATCACTGCATAATTATACACATGATATTTATTCTTGACTAGTTGCTAGGAATGGATTGATATACACATCATATTTTGGCATTGAAAATATCCAATGGTACCTTCATAGTATCATTAGATCTCGTACAATTGAACCAGTTTCGCCCATCTCGAACTTATATTCGTTATATTAATTCATGACTCGTCGTTACAAGTTGGGTGATGTACTACATGCCACACTTTGACCTTTGAAAATTTCTACCGGATAATGGCTACCTAAGAACACGTGCCAGTGAACTATTTCGACCATCTACGAACTAAATTTATCGCTTGGCTAAACAGTATTTAATAACGTTATATTCGTTCATGGCTCGTAGTTTGATATGCTACTTACTATATCTTACAAGGGGAGGACCAGGTCTGTTAAACTTGGATTTAACTGAAATTTTAATATGTTGTTACCCACCCCTCCCGCTATTATATGGCACAGTAACTCATGCTAATGGACATTAGTTTACGAGATATAATTATTTAAAGTTATGTAGGCTATTGATGTATATTTACAAATTCAGATAGTGTAACATTCAAGTAGTCAACGGGTTATGTGGGTAAGTTGATAGATTACAATGCTCAAGGTCCCGGTTCAAATCTTGTACCTTTCCCAATTTCATTTAATTTAATTTTTTTAAACATATCTTTGAACAAATTTTATATGACACTTATATTAATTATGAAGAACACATTTTTAGAATTTTTTTGCATATTATATTTCATAAACATAGTTCATTAAAACCTAATTATATACATATTTCTTTCTCGTATTTATATAGAAATTTCTTCATCAAAATTTCCGTTACTCGGGGTATACTCATGCAATTTCCGCACTGATATTTTTTCCCTCACTAGAACCTGCTATACTTTCTATCTTATAACTTTACACTTCAGTAGTTGTCGCTCGATTGATAATCACACGCCTAACAAAGCGAAAGCGAAAGTCTAACTATTGGCTCTATCGTAGTTGGTAAATTACCTTTTATTTGCTTTTCCTCATGAAAGTTAATGTTATTATGGTAATTTCTTGATTTGCATGTTGAACATTCAAATGTCTTTGTGAAGTTCATAGGGAGGTAACTAATAAATTCAACATGTGATTGTTGGTGATTCGTTCATCGGATTTTGGAAATATTTTTTTGATTCGTAGTTGTGTCCTACCTGATGATGTGGTTACCACGAAACGCGTAGGTTTATTAAAATCAATTACCAATTTGCTATTCAAGTCCTTTTATTTATTCAATTAAGTTATTCAGCAAATTAGTCCACGATGCAACCATATTTTTTTGTTTTGTTCGAAATTCCATACTAAACAAGTCTTCAATTGGAATTTTTCATGTATCTGTTACCGTTTAGCTTATTAATTTAGCTTATTAACTAATAAATAATTTGTTACCTTCCTCAAATCAAATATAATATGCACATAATTATAAAAATATGTTTTTAATAATTAATATTAGTTTCAAATATCATTTGTTCAAATACATGTTTAAAAAAATAAATTAAATGAAATTGGGATTTGAACCCAGGTCCTTCAGCATTATAATCTGTCGACTTAACCAGATAACCACGTTGACTACTTGAATGGCACATAGTCCGAAATTGTAAATATACATCAACAGCCTGCATAACTAACTTTAAATAATTATATCTCGTAAACTAATGCCCATTAGCATGAGTTACTATGCCATATTATAGTGAGAGGAGTGTGTAACAACATACTTAAATTTCAGTTAAATCCAGGCTTAACAGACCTGGTCCTCCCCTTGTTAGATTGAAAATTTCTAGGGGGTATCATAAAAGTACAATAAGATCGCGTGCCATTGTACCGGTTTTGACCATCTTCGAACTCGTCCGTGCCATTCCCATATCTATCGACTGGTGAAAACAGATTTTTAAAATCTTTCATACTTTCCGAGAAAATCGAGCTACGGACGGACAAGGCAAAGCATAAAGCACCTTTCGGTACTTAATAAACCACTAAGGAATGATATAACCAAGTACCGAAAGGTTAAACTAAGCCATTTGCGGAACCATATTTTTAACCGCCCTATGTTAACATTGTAAGTTTCTAATGGGCCTTAATGATACCATAGACCACGTACCTTTGGTTGGTTGGTTGAAGTTTTACGGGCGCGTCGACTACACAGTCATTTGCGCCCAACACCAGGTTAAAAGAAAACTAAAACTTAACATATGCTCATCCAAAATCATTTTCCATCAATAACACACACCAACAATGTATGAATTAAATAAACAGCTAAAATACTACCATCCAATAAAGATAACAGGAAACCACTGATCCACATAAAACTTTTAATAGGACGTATGCGCATTTCGGCAACCACGCTGCCTTCTTCAGCGTACACAAGGATTTTGATCAGAACAGACTGATTTTGAACAGGCAAGGATTTTGATTTGTCTGTTCTGATCAAAATCCTTGTGTACGCTGAAGAAGGCAGCGTGGCTGCCGAAATGCGCATACGTCCTATTAAAAGTTTTATGTGGATCAGTGGTTTCCTGTTATCTTTATTGAAGTTCGTCCACAGTGCCCGGCTCCAGTTCTCTCTTACTACCATCCAAATAAAAACAATAACCCGATATTTACAATATAGTTAAAAAGATGAACTGTGCTAATAAAATTGATAGAAAGTAAAAAGTTAAAATTTTTATTTTAGATATTTACAAGTTAAAACCTTCTAGCTCAAGATTATCTGTCTACTATATGAATTTGTATAAGTGAATTATTTTAAGAAATCTTAAGACTCTTTTTATAATATACATATTATCTCCCAGAACATCCGTTATCCTGGCCGGAAGTTGCAGGCAATTCCTCAGTGGAGTGTATATATTACAGTCAATTAATATGTGCTTTACTGTCAGGATTTCCCCACAAGAACATTGTGGCACCCTCTCACGATTTAATAAATTCCATGCACCTTTGAATCAAATTGGATTATCATTAATTTTACCTTGTATTCATTTATTACACATCATTCCATGATGTTTGATATATTACTTGCTATATTTTAGCATTGAAAGTTCCAATGAACCATTAGAGCACGTGCCATTGTTTCGATTTCAATCATTTTCAAAATGGTTCATTCCCGGAACCATATCTATCAATTGGCGAAAATAGTAATTTACATCCGCTTCTATCTCGTCATTATGATTTGTTTGATATATTCCTTAATATATCTCTTCATTGAAAATTGCTAGGTGGGGTCCATTTGTGCACGTGCTATTGAACCGATTTAGATAATATTTTTGATTGGTCCGTGCCATGTACCATATTCATCAACTGATCTAGTTTCGAACTTATTAATATTCGCTATATTCATTCATGACTCGTCGTTACAAGCTCTTTGATGTACTATATGCCACACTTTAGCTTTGAAAATTTCTACGGGATAATGGTTACTTAAGAACACGTGCCAGTGAACCATTTCGACCATCTTCGAACTAAATTTAGCACTTGGGTAAACAGTATTTAATAACGTTATATTCGTTCATGGCTCGTCATTACGAGTGGTTTGATATGCTACTTACTATATCTTAGCATAGAAAATTTCTATGGGGTATCATAAAAGTACAATTAGAGCGCGTGCATTATACCGATTTCGACCATCTTCGAACTCGTCCGTGCCATTTCCCATATATATCGATTGGTGAAAACAGATTTCTAAAATCTTTCATACTTTCCGAGAAAATCGAGTTACTTACGGACGGACAGACAGACGGACAAGGCCAAAGCATAAAGCACCTTTCGGTACTTAATAAACCATTACTGAATGATATAATCAAGTACCGAAAGGCTAAATGAATACTGCTACATAAACCATTGAAGAGCTGCCTTGTTTATATATTCCACCCGTAAAACTTCTAATTTGTAATTTGAGTATATTTGACATGAAGGAACTGCTCGTAACGGAGGCGTGTGCAATCAATACCGCATGCGCAAGGGAGAAATCATACATTGTTACATCATCTACGGTAGGGACAATTTCGGGCTTAATATTGATAGAAATACGATTTACAATACCCCACCCCCGTGCATCAATTTAACGCCAACAATGAGTGAAATATTAAATGAAAAATTAAGTTGTATTCGTTCGTGGCTCGTCATTATGTAATGATAGATATGCAAATTACAAATCCTTTCCTTTTCCTTTCACACATTATGAATTCGTCGACAAAACGTACAACTCGCTTCTATTGTTTGCATATAGATGCGACGTTTATATGCATTCTCTTCAGCACTTTTCTTCCTTGTAATTGTGGATAACTTTCAACGAACTTTTAATTATGACTAAATTTCTTTTTATAACTTTCGAAAGTATTCCTACATCATTTTTCATTGTTTGAAATCGAACGACCGCACGCTAACGAAACAGACGCGAGCTAACAAACTGTGCACGTGCTATAACAATGCCTTCGTCAGGGGCGAATGTTCCAAGCAAGCGTTAACAATGCTCGAAGAGTCCAAATATTTTATTTATTTATTTATTTATTTATTTATTGACGAGAATACCCATTTACAAAAGAAATATTAAATATAATCATAAATACAAAACAAAAACAAAAAAAGAGGAAAAGATAATGATATAAATAAAGTAATGAAATCACTAAGGAAATAAATTAACAAGAATGATTTTTACCGCCAAAGCGGATAAAAGGATCACATATTCGTATTATAGCATCATAGAACTAACCAACAGTTTAAAACACTTTAGAGAAAATATATATACATGAAAACTAAATTGTAAATTATTATTTAATTAAACAAATGTATAGAAAGAATTTAAACGAATAAACTTGAAGAACTGAAGGATTAAATGGAGAGTGAAGTTATTCTTTATATGTATATATTAATTAAAAAATAAATAAAAACTCCATTTAATTAAAAGAAATATAAATAAAAATAAATAATAAAAACGATGAATAAAAGTCACCCAATGGAGAAATGCAAAGGTTGAAGGACGAAACACAATTGAAACAAAGGTCTTGTGGAGTGGAGATTATGTAGATGAAACTTTTATTCATTGTTTTTATTATTTATTTTTATTTATAATTTCTTTTAATTAAATGGAGTTTTTATTCATTTTTTTAAATAATATACTTTATCACAACTCCTACTCTTATATAATAATTATTCTTTATATATTTGAACAAATAAAAGTTCTAAAATTTGTAAGAAATTCTCACATAATGTTAAACGTAGTGAGCCTTAATTGCTGAAGCGTTATGTGTAAGCATCTATCATCTTTTCATATTCAATTACTAAAGTGTTTCTACGTGATCATCTACGACTGAAGCAACCGATTAACTACTACTACTATTTAGCATTATGTCTCATATTATTTAGTTTTATCCCAAAGGTAACATATAGCACCATTAAAACATGTACTACTAAACAATTCCGACTACCATTAATTACTCGTTATATTCACTCATGACACGTTGTTATGATTGTTTGATATATTACATGCCATATCTTAGCATTGAAAGTTCCAACGGTACCATATGATATCATATGGCATCATTAGGGCACGTGCTATTAAACCAATTCCCACTATCATTATATACGCGTAATAATCACTTATGACACGTTTTTACGAGATGTTTGATATATTACATGCCATATCTTAACATTGCAAGTTCCAACGGTACCTTATTCTATCATATAGTACCATTAGGGCACGTGCTACTTAACAATTTCCCACTATCATTATTTACTTTTCATATTCACTCATGACACGTTGTTACAAGTCGTTTGAAATATTATATGCCATATCTTAGCATTGAAAATTCCAACGGTACCATATGGTTTCATATTGTACCATTAGGGCACGTGCTACTTAACCAATTTCCACTATCATTATTTAGTCATTATATTCGCTCAAGAAACGTCGTTACGAGCTGTTTGATATATTTCATGCCATTTCTTAGCATTGAAAGTTCCAACTGTACCATATGGTACCTTACGTTACTATTAGGGCACGTGCTATTTAACCATTTCCCACTATCATTATTTACTTGCTACATTCACTCATGACACATTGTTACGAGTTGTTTGATATATTACATACAATATATTAGCATTGAAAGTTCCAACGGTACTGTTTCGAAATTGAAGATGAACGAGCCAATCTCATTCACCAACAATAGTGTTTGACACATTAAATTCATTCATGTCCCTTAGCTTGAATTAAAAGCACATGATGAAATGCAAGAAAGGAAATTCAGAACTAAGAGCATGTGTAATTTGGATGTTTATTGCACAATGTCATAGACATTAAGGAAGTAAAAGGGCTAAGAAACAAACAAGAATAATAAATCTCAACAATATCAACAATGAAAACGTGCGAAATCATTTTTAAAACAATTGACCAAAACAAACAATTGCAATCAACAATAATGAGCAAATACATGACGATGTAAATTGTGACGCTTGCACTAACATACTCCCACGCGTTGAAACATTAGGTTTCAATACTGGAATGTCAATATTAGTCCTCGATTGGGAGACGACACAGTTTCACTAAAGGTCGTTTAAACAGTCCGGCCTCTGTTTTCACAGTTGCCACACGAACCAATCCATCCTTTCCTGGGTGTACATTAATGATTCGTCCCAATGTCCATTGTTGAGGAGGCAAATTTTCTTCACGAATAAGAACAAGTTCACCTCTTTTGATGTCTGGTGCCTTTGTTGTCCACTTGCTACGTTGCAATAGCTGGCCTAAGTACTCTTGGTGCCAACGTTTCCAAAAGTGTTGGTGGATCTATCGTAACAACTCCCAGCGGTTTAATCTGTTGACGGATAGGGCGGTATAGTTGGGTTCTGGTAAGGCCATAAGTGGTCTGGTGATTAGAAAATGCCCTGGTGTTAATGCTTCGAAATTGTCAGGATCACTTGAGATGGCGCAGAGTGGTCTTGAATTCAGACATGCTTCGATTTGAGTGAGAACGGTGTATAACTCCTCGAAGGTGAAAATGACGTTATTCATGACACGACGCAGGTGCTTTTTCATAGATCTTATACCAGCCTCCCATAATCCTCCGAAATGAGGTGCTCGAGGGGGGATGAAATGCCAATTAATACCTTCTTTGGTCAAATAGTGAGCCACCAATTTGTTGTGTGTGTCACTATTTATCAAGAGCTGTAATTGTTTCGACTCACGATCAGCTCCTATGAAATTGGTTGCATTGTCACTGAAAATGCTGTTGCAGCGTCCTCGTCGAGAAATGAATCTGGTCAATGCTGCGATGAATGCATTAGTAGAAAGGTCACTAACCAGTTCTAAATGAATTGCTTTTGTTGTAAAGCACACAAATAATGTGATGTATGCCTTTGTTGATTTTGCACCTCTACCTTTGTGTGCCTTTATCATGATTGGACCAGTATAATCAACACCAGTGTTTACGAAAGCATTGGCAGGTATTATCCTTGACTTTGGCAAATCGCCCATCCGTTGATGAAAAGGGGATGCTCGATCTCTGGCACAAGTAATACAATGATGGTTATATAGTCTGACTGCGTCTCGGATGCCCATAATCCAATAGTGCTGTTGAATTGCTGCTATCATTAATTGATTTCCAGGATGAAGCAGCATCATGTGATAATGTCGGAGAATTAGTGTTGTCAAGTGGTGGCGTTTAGGGAGCAACATTGGGTGTCTTGCATCAAAGGGAATAGTTGCATATTTCAACCGACCTCCAACTCGAATCACGCCGTTCTCGTCAATGAATGGGGATAATTTTTGAAATTTATGTGGAATTTGTTTGTCCTCTTTGATTGCTCTATAGAGCTCGGGCCATTCTTCTTGCTGTGTAATACGGATCCACAATTGTAACGCGTTTCGTAATTCAGTTGTTGTGAGAAATGTGGTCACACGATTTTGACGAGCCTCCTTGAGGTTTGTAATAAACCGGAGACAGTACGCTGTTATTCGTTGTAATTGCCCCAACGAAGAATACCTTTGCATTAGCGATGTATCAGGCACTTGCATTACTCGTATTTGCACTTCCTTCTTTCTTTCTTCTATGGTTATGTCCTTTATGTACGGGTTAACAGGCCATTCTTGCTTCGGTTGTGTCAAGAAAGACGGCCCATTCCACCACATAGCATGCATAGGTAACTGTGATGGGAAGATGCCTCGTGACGCGACATCTGCAGGGTTCGAATGATTCTTGAATTTCAGAAACACGATTTGCGATGAAAGTTTTCCAACGACTCGGATGACTTCTAAGCCATGCTAAAACGATTGTTGAGTCACTCCATGCATTGGCAATTGGAATTGCTTCCTTGAACACCTGTCGAACTCTTGAAAGTAGTCGTGACAATAACACAGCGGCACACAATTCGAGCCTGGCAATTGATAATTGTTTGATGGGTGCGACTCTAGTTTTTGCGCAGAGTAAATGCACTTGAGTTGATTCTGATGAGGTGGATCGTACATAAATGACTGCAGCGTACGCTCCCTCAGAGGCATCGCAGAATCCATGCATTTCACAACAATAATTATTGATGATCACACAACGTGGTATGCGTACCTTTTCTACAAATGGTAGCTGGCTGATGATTGTTTGCCACTCGGTTTTTTGTTCATGTGATAGCGGATCGTCCCAGTCCATGCCAGTGAGCCATAATTTCTGTAGCAACATCTTTGCACGAACAACAATTGGCGATAACCATCCGATTTGATCGTACAATTTTGCTACCTCTGATAACACTGTTCTTTTCGTTGGTGGTTGCGTTGCCAAGCGTGCAGTGATGTTGAAGAAGAACTCATCTGTCGTGGTGTCCCATTGAATGCCTAACGTCTTTGTTACTGTGGAGTTAACACTCGTAGTTGATTGTGAAGCTCGCAAATGATTTGGGAGTGCTTCAAGGATTTCAGGTTTGTTCGATGACCATTTCCAAAGTTCAAAACCTCCACTTTGTAGTAATTGTAACAGTTGCCTTTGCATTTCAATTGTGTTGGATATTGTTGTATTTCCAGACATCACGTCGTCAACATAAAAGTCGTTCTTGAGTGCATTTTTTGCTTGTGGAAATAAGTGTCCATCATCTTCTGCTAATTGTTGAAGAGCACGAGTTGCCAAATATGGTGCACATGCCGTACCGTACGTCACTGTATTCAACTGATATGCCTGTAAAAGTAAATGTGGTTGTTCACGCCACAAAATGCACTGTAATAGACGATCGCTTTGATGCACTGTCACTTGCCGATACATTTTTGCAATATCAGCTGAAAAGGCGACTGCGTGCAAGCGGAAGCGAAGAATTATATCAAAGATATCATCTTGGGTTTTTGGGCCAATCATAACTTTATCATTGAGTGAAATGCCAGAGTCTGTTTTCGCCGATGCATCGAAAACCACTCGCAGTTTAGTTGTCGTGCTGTCTTCCTTAAGAACGAAGTGATGTGGCAAATAGTTCAGGCTGGCACTTGGTTTGCCAGGTAATCTCGTCATATGTCCTAGATTTTCATATTCTTGTATGAATTCGCGATACTGTTGGTAACGCTCTGGTGACTGTTGTAGTCGTTTCTCGATTGCTAGAAATCGTCTAGTTGCCATCGTTAATGACTGTCCGAGCTGTCCAGCTGTTTTCCTGATGGGCAGGGCCACAGAGTATCGTCCTGTGTTATCACGATTATGTGTTGCGATGAAGTGAGCTTCACACTCTTGTTCTTCAGTGGTGTAAAATGGTTCTCGTGGAATTTCTTCCAATTCCCAAAATTTACGCAGATCTGTGTCAAGTGTTGTCAATTGAATTGTGAATGAGTCTTCATTCGGTCTTGGTACCGTGCTGCAGATAACCCATCCTAAAACGGTCTCTTGGGCATAAACTTTCCCATTGGACTTATAACGTTTGCCATTTCCCAAAATGTCAAAAAAATAATCGGCTCCGAAAAGGATGTCAACTGGGCGTGATTTATGGTATTCCGGGTCAGCTAAGTGTAAAGCTGTTGTGTCCGGACGATCTGATATATGAACATCATGTTTTGGCATCACTCCAGAGACTTGTGGTAATACCAATGCTGTGAGATTAAGACTGTACATGGGTTGATGCGTTGACTGAATCGTACACTTCACCAGTCCACGAGCTTGTCCACTAGTGATGTTCCCTACGCCATTTATAATGGTTGTATTGCGTTGGCGTGGCAGGCCAAGTCGTTTTACACATTTTTCACTGATGAGATTAGCTTCTGCACAGGAATCGAGTAGTACACGACACAATTGGGTTTGACTGTAACAGTCTTGCACATGAACAATTGCTGTTGCAAGTAATGCTCGTTTGTGGTTAGTGCATGTGATGTTCATTACAGCATTACTATCAGCTAAAGCAGCATCACTCGTGGTGGTAGTCTCTTCGCCTTGACTGGATGTAGCCGATGCAGCACCTCCAAAATGCAGCAGCGTATTGTGTTTTTTGTTGCATGTTTTACAAGTGCCCTTCGATGGGCAAACCTTGCTGTTATGACCAGGACGAAGGCAATTAAAGCACAATGAATGGTCACGCACTGATTTCGAACGATCACGAGGGTCTAATGCTAGAAACCGAGCACACTTGAACAGCTGATGATCAGCACCACATTCACCACACACATTTACAACATTGTTATGCACTTGTGCAGTTCCTTGTGAACGATTTCCATGCATTGGTCGGAGACTTTTACTTGGTGTAGCTGCTTCGAGGGCATGACAGCGTTGTTCAAGAAAGGTTTTTACATCTTCAAATGTAGGATGTTTGTTTCCTGAAATGGATAACTCCCACTGACGTCGAGATTCCATATCCATCCGCTCACCTACTATGAAGACTAATAAGTGATCCCACGAATCCACAGGCACCTTTAATGCGTTTAATGCGCGCACATGCTTGACTGTCGTGTCTAGCAGTTTGCGTAGGTCAATTGTTGACTCCTTATTCATGAATGGTTGTTTGAACAGTTTCCTGATGTGACAGGATATAATTTGTCGTTCGTTGTCGTATCGTTCGGTGAGAAGTTTCCACGCTTCACCATAGTTTGCATCAGTTGTGTCTAGCGAGTGAATTAGCAATGCGGCTTCACCTTTAAGAGCGTTCTTTAAATAATGCAACTTCTGAGAATTGCTAATGGTTTGATTGCGATGTATCATGGAGGAAAATAAATCATGAAAGGTAGTCCATTCAAGATAATCTCCTGAAAATGTCGGGAGATCCATGCGTGGTAGCTTAATGTCCGGACGGAATTGTGAAAGATCAGCCACGCTTGAAGGAGATGACGGCATACTCTTTTGTGCAGTTGTGATAGTGAGAGCGTCTAGTAAAATTTGTATACCAGCCTTGGTACTCACATACTTATTTTCCACCTCTGCTTCATCGGTTTCATGAGATGCGATTTCGTCGCTTGTTGCCAATACGTTGCTTGCACGTTGTTGTATTCACTCCATGCGTCATCTAAAAGCTTTAACCTTAAAGAGAGTTCTTGCACAGTGTTGCTTGTTGATGCTGATGCATGCTGCAGAAAAGTTGACACACGAGTAATTTTTGATTTAATCACCCCACGTTGTTTCACAAGATCTTCCATTGCTTGGTTGATAAGAATTGCTGACACAATTAACACTTACAATTGTTGCACGAGTTCGATGTTCACCGTCGTTGACGTTAAAGCTGCACACAGAATGGCCGCCAACAAAGGTAGTAATTGTCGGTTTTGCGAAAACTATCCGGCTCGAAGGACCAATGTTTCGAAATTGAAGATGAACGAGCCAATCTCATTCACCAACAATAGTGTTTGACACATTAAATTCATTCATGTCCCTTAGCTTGAATTACAAGCACATGATGAAATGCAAGAAAGGAAATTCAGAACTAAGAGCATGTGTAATTTGGATGTTTATTGCACAATGTCATAGACATTAAGGAAGTAAAAGGGCTAAGAAACAAACAAGAATAATAAATCTCAACAATATCAACAATGAAAACGTGCGAAATCATTTTTAAAACAATTGACCAAAACAAACAATTGCAATCAACAATAATGAGCAAATACATGACGATGTAAATTGTGACGCTTGCACTAACAGGTACCATATGGTACTATTAGGCACGTGCTAGTAAACCAATTACCACTATCATTATTTACGCGTTATATTCATTCATGATACACGTACACGTGCCACTAGACAAATATCTGCTATCATTAGTTACTCTTATTCGTTCATGAGACGTCGTGACGATTTATTTTATATATTACATGCCATATCTGGTTAGGGGAAATTTTTAAAGGGGTATCGTAATGTTACCATTAGAGCACGTGCCATGAGAGCACGTACCTATTCCGGCTATCTTAGGTTGGTGAAAACAGAGTGTGAAAAAGTTAATTTGTTTTCAAGTTATCGTAATAAATAATGAGCTCCCTACGAATAATAAAATTCTTTTGATTTAGAGTCCGTTCTGCCCTTTCAATTATCGTCAATCACGTGCGCAAAATCTCATTAACGTTTAGAGCACGCGCAGAGCCGAACCTATTTGCACATTACGCGTCTTCCCCAATGCAATTGTACTGATTTCGGCCATCTTGTAACTAAATTTATCAATTGGCTAAACTGTATTCAATAACGTTATATTCGTTCATGACTCATCGTTACGAGTGGTTTGATACGTTACTTACTGTATCTTAACATGGAAAAATTTGGGGGGGGGTCATAATAGTACAATTAGAGCGCGTGCCACTGTACTGATTTCGACCACCTTCGAACTCGTCCGTGCCATTTCCCATATCTATCGATTGGTGAAAACAGATTTTTTAAAATCTTTCATACTTTCCGAGAAAATCGAGTTACGGACGGACAGACAAGACCAAAACATAAAGCACCTTTCGGTACTTAATAAACCATTATTGAATGATATAATCAAGTACTGAAAGGTTAAATGAATACTGCTACATAAACCTTTGAAGAACTGCATCGTTTATATATTCCATCGTAAACTTCTAATTTATATATTGTGTATATTTGATCATTTCCCACTATCACTATTTGCTCGTTATTTTCACTCATGACACGTTGTTAGGAGTTATATTATATATTACATGCCATATCTTAGCATTGAAAGTTCCAACGGTACCGGTTGGTTGGAATTTTAGGGCGTCGGCTACTATGGCCATTTTGCGCCCGACAGAAAGTTTAAAAACCCACAGTTTATGGGCCAAAAGTTTAAAAAAACCAGATGGAAAAAAAACCCCATAAAAACGTGAATGACAAAGATGGAAAAACAATAAAAATTATGACTATGAGATTTTAAAAACCCTAATAAATTTAAAAAACCGACATTTTCCTCCAGGGTTCTCCCGTAATAAGAAATATTTGTATAGGTTCTGTGTAAATCATTAGTGTGTAAAGGGCACTAACTGACTATAAAATAGATGATTAAAATTTTATTTCTTTTGAGTTGTCGTCTAATAAAAACTGATGAAAATGGTTAGTGTGTAAATGGCACTAAATGAAACCTATACTTAATGATCAAATATATATAATGCAAAAGCAATAAAAAGATGATTATATGAATTTAAAAACATGAATAATTTTTAAAAAAAGAAACACTTTTTTAAAAATAATGGGGTTGTTACCCAACAAAAAATCTAAGGAATGATTCAGCCCTAATGAGCGTCGTAGCTTAGTGTGTAAAGGGCACTGGATTAAAATATGCTTAATAGTTAGCATTGCTCCACAAGAACACAATGGAGCTGGTTCTTTTTTTAATAAATGGATGTGAGTAAGACGGCTGTGACCAATCCTAAGCTGAGTAAGAACATCTTCCCGCCTATTTGTTAGACAAGGTAATGACCACGGTGTGATGGAACGCTTGACTTCAAAAAGTTTATTAGCTGGGTTAAGAGGCCAAGACTCCTGCCAAGAAGATTTGAGTTTCTTGGAAATCACCGGGTGTAAATGCTCGGGGATTGACAGCAATTCCGAGATCGGTACCTGAGTAATAGCGTGTTTTGCCGCCTTATCGACCCGTTCATTTTGCTGGATACCCATATGACTAGGGATCCAGACAAAATGAATTCTGGTACCTTGGGAATCCAGGAAATGAAGGTATTCCTGGATTCTTTTGACAAAAGGATTTTCAGAATTGAAAGAATCCAACGATTGCAAAGCGCTCAGAGAATCAGAGAATATCCAGATGTTGGAATTTGGATATTGAAAACAGAACTCTAACGCTTTGGCTAACGCAACCAATTCCGCTGAGAAGATGGAGAACTCGTTTGGCAAATGATAGGAGAATATAGTATTATCTATAAGGAATGCACAGCCAACCCTGTCCTCTGATTTGGACCCATCTGTATATATGTGGAAGCCATCAGGAAGGGTTTCTAAAAAAACCTTAAAAAGTGCGTTAATTTCGGCTTCCAAAAAAATTTGATTTTTTCCCACCGAATAAGTTGTAATTTACATCTGGTTGGGGAAGAATCCACTGAGGGACATCTCTGACCTCTCGGCTATGCATGGCTGGAAATGAGAGGTTCAGGCACTCCAGAAGATTCTGGAACCAATTGTTGATGCTTCTATAAGAGTGATGGGGAGGGATTCTAGGTTTACCAAATAGACAGGCAAAAGCTGGGTGTTGACTTTCACCATATATGCGAAGAGCATATTTCAGAAGGAGTTTGGCTCTTCTTAACCATAACGGGGGTTCAGAAGCATCCACATAAAGGCTCTCTACCGGACTTGTTCGGAACGCTCCTATAGCAATTCTTATGCCTAGATTGTGGACGGGGTCTAACAGCTTCAAAGTACTTTTTGAAGCAGATGCATACACAATACTTCCATAGTCCAATTTAGATCTAACTAGAGAGCCGTATAAAAAAAAGAAGCATCTTCCTATCCGCACCCCATTTGGTAGCGGAAATAGAGCGCAAAACATTCATGGCTTGTAAGCATCTCGCTTTTAAATTACGAATATGTGGGAGCCATGATAATTTTCTATCAAATGTCAGAACCCAGAATTTATGTGAGTCCACCACTGAAATAGGGGATCCATAAAGTGTAAGGTCTGGGTCTGGATGGAGACCTCTCAAAAAACAAAAGTGAACGGCCCTTGTTTTTTGGGGTGAAAATTTAAATCCTACTTCGTTGCTCCAGGTTACAAGCTTGTTGATGGCCAGTTGCAGTTGACGCTCAATAAAGAACATTGAGGACCCTCGACAGTAGATGGCAATATCGTCAATGTACAGGGAATAGTTCACAGTGGATGGAAGTTGTGAACAAGCCTCATTCATAGCAATGAGGAAAAGAAATGGACTCAGCACACTTCCCTGTGGGACACCATTATCCTGCGTAAAAGGGTCAGAGATCGTTGACCCAACGCGAAATCGGAATGTTCTGTTCGCCATGAAATTACACAGTAAAGAGGGAAGGTGTCCTATAAGGCCATACTTCCGTAAATATATTGCTATTCCATGCCTCCAAGTTGTATTATAGGCTTTTTCCAGATCGAAGAACACCCTTACAACATGTTGTTTATATCTCTGTGCAAAATGAATCTCATGCTCCAACCGAAGAAGGTGATCAACAGTTGAGCGGGATTTGCGAAAACCACACTGAAATCTGGACAACAGGTGGTTTTTTTCCAGATACCACATAAGTCGGACAGAGACCATCCTTTCCAGGACTTTGCACATGCAGCTAGTTAGTGCTATTGGTCGATAGTTTGAAGGACAAGAGTGGTCTTTATTTGGTTTAGGAATAGCAATAACAATTGCTTCTCTCCACAAAGTTGGGATCTCTCCTAATGACCAAACGTAGTTAAATAACGAGAGAAGGTGACCATAAGCTTCCCTAAGTAGATGCTTCGAGAAAGCATATAAGATTCCATCTGGGCCTGGCGCAGAATCACTGGAGCAACGAAGGGCATAATGCAGTTCCCGTAAAGTAAACGGGAGATTATATTTTTCGAGGTTTCGGGATTTGATATTTATAGCATACGATTCTTCGATACGTCTTTGTCTTTGAAAGGAGGCTGAGTAATGTTTTATCTGTGAAACCTCTGCAAATGTCCTTCCGAGGATATTAGCTACCTCCTTTGGGTCAAAGTATGTATGACCATTTTCAATGAGAGAAGGGAGTTTATCCGGGAGTCTTTTCCTATTTCTTTTCCTAATCAAGTTCCATATGGTTTAAAGAGGGGTGTTCCTATTAATGGAGGAAATATAATCCCTCCAACAGAGTTTCTTATTTGTGGAAATGATTAGTTTGGTTTGGTTTGTTTGGTATTAACGTCCTTTTCAACTGCTATGGTCATTTCAGGACGGCGTTATAGGGGCCGCAAATTTTGCCTCGCAAGGGTTCTTTAACGTGCAGCCGGCAAACGACTACACGGGACCAACGGCTTTACTTCCCTTCCGAAGGAAGTGTGTGATCTCAGGATTTCCCCCTGAAAAATCCTCGTCGTCCTCGGCCAGGATCGAACCCGCGTACTCGGGCATCAGAGGCGATCACGCAAACCACTGAGCCACCGAGGCCGATGAAATGATTAGTTTACAACTGGCCCTTTTCTGTTTGTAAGTGATAAGATTCTCAAGAGTTGGTTGCACCGAGAAAATGCGGAGAGCTCTCTTACGTTCTCGAACCGCTAGGGCACATTCTTCATTCCACCATGGCACTGGTACCAACGGTACCGTATTGTATCATATAGTATCATTCGGGCACGTGCTACGTTAAAATTTCCCATTATCATTTTTTAGTCGTTAAATTCACACATGATACTTCGTTACGAGTTCTTTGATATATTACATGCCCAAACTTAGCATTGAAAATTCTAACAGTACTATATGGTAACTTACGTTGCCATTAGAGCACGTGCTACTTAACCATTTCCAACTATCATTATTTGCTTGTTATATTCAAGCATGACACGTTGTTACGAGTTATTTGATATATTACATGCCATATCTTACCATTGAAAGTTCTAACAGTACCATGTGGTACCTTACGTTACTATTAGAGCACGTGCTACTTAACCATTTCCCACTATCATTATTTACTCATTACATTCGCTGAAGAAATGTCGTTACGACTTGTTTGATATATTACATGCCATATTTTAACACTGAAAGTTCTAACAGTACCATATTGTACCTTACGTTACCATAGAGCACGTGCTACTTAACGATTTCCCACTATCATTATTTACTCGTTATATTCATACATGACACTTTATTACGTGTTGTTTGATATATTACATGCCATATGTTACCATTGAAAGTTCCTACGCTACCATATGGTAGTATTATTCACGTGCTAGTATACCAATTATCACTATCATTATTTACGCGTTATATTCATTCATGGTACATCCTCACACGTACGCATGCCACTAGACCAATATATGCCCTCACTAGTTCATGAGACTTCGTGACGATTTATTTTATCTATTACATGCCATATCTGGTTAGAGGAAATTTTTAAGGGGGTATCGTAATGTTACCATTAGAGCACGTGCCATTAGTGCACGTACCTATTCCGGCTATCTCAGATTCGTACTTGTTCGCACTCTGTCCCATATTAGTGGATTGGTGAAAACAGAATGTGAAAAAGTTAATTCGTTTTCAAGTTATCGTAATAAATAATAAGCTCCCTACGAATAATCAAATTCTTTTGATTTAGAGTCCGTTCTGCCCTTTCATTAATCGTCAAGCACGTGCATCCTGCACGCGCACCATCTCATTAACGTTTAGAGCACGCGTAGAACCGAACCTATATGCTCATTACGCGTTCTCTCCAATGCTATTGTACCGATTTCGGCCATCTTCGAACTAAATATATCAATTGGCTAAACAGTATTTAATAACGTTATATTCGTTCATGGCTCGTCGTTACGATTGATTTGATATGTTACTTACTATATTTTAACATGGAAAATTTCTGGAGGGGTATAATAATATTACAATTAGAGCGCGTGCCGCTGTACCGATTTCGACCATCTTCGAACTCGTCCGTGCCATTTCCCATATCTATCGATTGATGAAAACATATTTTTAAAATCTTTCATACTTTCCGAGAAAATCGAGTTACGGACAGACGGACGGACGGTCGGACAAGGCCAGAGCATAAAGCACCTTTCGGTACTTAATAATGGATGGATGAACATCTCGCTCTCTAACATTGGGACACTTTTAGTTGGTTGATTGGATGATTTATTGAAATTTTAGGGCGTCGGCTGCTATGGCCATTTTGCGCCCGACAAAGTTTAAAAACCCACAGTTTATGGGCCAGAAGTTTAAAAAACTCGGATGAAAAAATTCATAAAAACGCCAAGTTACAAAGATTCAAAGCAATAAAAAATATGACTATAAGAATTTTAAAATCACTAATAATTTTAAAACCAAGCATTTTTTTCCCCAGAGTTTTCTCCCCTAATAAGAAATGGGATGAATATAGTAGGGCAATGTAAATTATTAGTGTGTAAAGGGCACTACATCAACATATACTTAATGGTCAGATATATACAATGCAAAAGCAATAAAAGGATGACTATATGAATTTAAAAACATGAATAATTTTAAAAAATAGAAACACTTTTTTAAAAATCATAGGGTTGTTCCCCAATAAAAAATCTAGTGAATAATTCAACCCTAATGAACGTCGTAAATTAGTGTGTAAAGGACACTGTATAAGAATATGTTTAATAGTCAGAATTGCTCCACAGGAGCACAATGGAGCTAGTTCTTTTTTTAATAAATGACCATGAGTAAAATGGCTATGACCAATCCTAAGCCGAGTAAGAACGACATCTTCTCGCCTCTTCGTTAGACAAGGTAAGAACCACGGGGTGATGGCACGCTTTACTGAAGAGACTCCGTACACTTCCCTGTGTAACACCTTTATCCTGAGGGTCTGAGCAACACCACCTAGACAGAAGGCTTGCGCACAGAAACTGTATACATTATTACATCATCATCAATGGCCAAATTTAAGGCATATTATTGGTAGGAATAAGAATAACAATAGCCGCTTTAGCGCGATGTAACAATGCATAACGTTTTTGTGTGCAGGCCGCCTGTCTAGGTGGTGTTGGTCTGAGAGCGTTGAATCAACGCGAACTCGGAAGATTCTATTCTCCAGAAAATTGCACAGGAAAGAGGGAAGATGTTCTTTAAGGCCGTATTTCCGCAAAAGTATTGCTATTCCATGTATCTAAAATTTATCATAAGCTTTTTCCAGGTCGAAGAGAACCCCTACAACATGTTGTCTATGTCTCTGTACGAAATGAATCTCATGCTCCAACCGAAGAAGGTGATCAACAGTTGACGAGATTTGTGGAAACCGCACTGAAACCTAGACAACAGGTATTTTTTTTCTAGATACCACATAAGGCGAAAGGAGACCATCCATTCCAAGACTTTGCACATGCAGCTAGTTAGTGCAATTGGTCAATAGTTTGCAGGGCATGCTACTCTGACCAGCCCAACATGACCTTGAGTGACTCTTTTCTCAAAATCTTTCAAGGGGAAGTGTGTGATTAAAAATTGTTTTTAGACTAATGTGGTGTTGCTCTACAGGGTAGCAATCGGAAAATTTTCTCTACGTTTAATAGTTATGGAGTTAGCAAACGGATGACCTTAAATTTGGGGGTCAAAGTCAAATTTGAGTGCGGCAATTAATTCCCCAACCCCTATTACCTATAAATTACACTAATCAGATCTCGCCTACCTGGCAGTTTTGAGATATCTGCCACGTTACAAGAGTTTTTGGGCACCCTGTATAAATACTCTTAAACTGTCGAGTTGTTAACTTTTCCATCCCGTCTTCGTTTCTTTCCACTATTTCTCAGCTGCTTAATTGAAGCCGTTGTTTCACGTGCAGCAACGGCATTCTCATCGTGAAGTCATCGAACTTTACACGCCTGTACAGAAGAGAGGTGTCCGATTTGGATGAGTGTTGCTTGGTAAGTGTACAGAACAGATCGCTCGGGAAATTCAAGTTCCAACCGCCGATATGGCTCCAAATGTGCGAGTTGGATATGGCGAGAATACGAGAATTAGATTTTTATCTCAACGGTGACCTACAGTCGTGCCGCCGAGTTTGAAGGGGCGTGGTTTGACCTGAAGGTAGTTAGTTAGTTAGTTTTGGGGAGTTTGGGTGCAAAGACCGTTTAGGTCATCATGCACCTCAAAAATAAATACAAATAATTAAGTAGGTAAGCAATTAGACAAATCAATATAAATAAATAAATAAATAAATAATACATAAAAAATATAAATGTATAAATATATCCATGGGTAGAATCTTCTATATACAAAGTTGAATTTATTTCACATTATTTACAAATATAAGCCGTATATAAAGATGAAATTCAAAAACAGACTTTACAAAGCCTGGTAATCAAGGGTGAAGCAATATTCAAGATGAGCGAGATTTGCGGAAACCGCACTGAAACCTAGACAACAGGTGGTTTTTCCCAGATACCACATAAGCCGGATGGAGACCATCCTTTCCAAGACTTTTCACATGCAGCTAGTTAGTGCTATTAGTCGATAATTTGTATGGCAAGAGTGGTCTTTATTTGGTTTTGGAATAACAATAACAATTGCCTGTCTCCATACAGAAGGAATCTCTCCTAAGGTCCAGATGTAGTTATACAACGAAAGAAGGTAAGCATAAGCTTCCTGCGTGAGATGTTTCAGTAAAGGGTATAAAATTCCATCTGGGCCTAGGGCAGAATCTCTGGAGCAACGAAGTGCATAATGCAGTTCCCATAAAGTAAACTGGAGATTATATTTTTCGAAGTTTCGAGATTTAAAATTTATAGCATGCGATTCTTCGATACGTTTTCGTCTTTGAAAGGAGGCTGAGTAATGTTTTAGTTGTGAAACCTCAGCAAATATCCTTCCATAAATATTAGCTACCTCGATCGGGTCAAAGTACGTATGACCATTTTCAATGAGAGAATGGAGTTTATCCGGGAGTCGTGTCCTATTTATTTTTCTAATCATGTTCCAGATAGTTTGAAGAGGGGCGTTTTTATTAATGGAGGAGATATAATCCCTCCAACGGAGTTTCTTATTAGCTTACGACTGGCCCTTTTTTGCTTGTAAGTGATAAGATTCTCAAGACTGGGTTGTGCGGAAAAAATACGGAGAGCTCTCTTACGTTCTCGAACCGCTAGGGCACATTCTTCATTCCACCATGGCACTGGAATTTTCGTGTAAGAGGATCTTCACTTAGGAATGGATTTTTCTGCCGCATGGAGGATGCGGGACGTGAAATCCTCTATAGCCTCATCTACAAATGGAAAGGATGTTTTATTCTCAAAGTGTACTTGGAAAGTCCTCATCTGAGAAAGGGGCTTGGAAGTTCACACAGTAGAGATGACAAAGATTTTTCATCTATATATTGATCCGGAGGTAGATACATCCAGTTAGAGGTGAGAGATCTTTGAATAAGACGCTAACTGCTACCGCCTAAAGGTTAGATTTTAAATTAATGGTAGTAAAAGGCAAAGATAGTTGAACTAAGATGGCAACACCACCACAGGCTTTATTTCCCGACATATAATCCTTCCTAATAAAATCAAACCCTTTTAAGGTAGGAGACTGGGATTGCAAGAGGAACGTTTCTTGCAAAGCCAATAAGGAGAAGGAGAACTTATTGATTAAGAGCTTAAGGTCTTCTAAGCGACAAAAGAATCCATTAAGGTTCCATTGTAACAGTGCCATGATGAAGGTTGTAAGATGTAGGTTTAAACTCCCGAGATAGGATAAACTCCATCTCCTCAATAGGAGACACGTGTAAGTTTAAAAAGAAGTCTGGCCCTCCCCCCAGAACTGCAGAATTTGATGTAGTTTCTATTACACGTTTTTTGGACGGGTCAGAGGAAGATGACACCTCTGACGAGCGTTTCTTGCCATCTTCCCTTTCCGAAGTTTTTGGAGGAGGTGCAATTGATTTTTCAGGTGGTGCAATTGATTTCGAAGTCCTACTAGTGCTAGCAGATGGTTCTGTGGAGGTGGAAGTTCCACAAGTAAGTCTGCAATGACTCAAATCAGTCATTGTTCCAACTGACTTAACAGAAGGACGACTCTTAACCACTGCTGCATAGTTACGGACTTCATTCTGTTCTACCTGCCTACGTGCTTCCGGAAAAGATAAACCCCCAAGGACACTAACCTTTTGGATTTTCTTTTCCTTCGCCAGATAGAACAGTCTCTTAAAAGGGCAGAATGGGCTCCCTTGCAATTACAATATTGGAACTCGTTTGAACAATCTTCCATCTCATGACCGGGCAAGCCACAATTGCAACAAACTGCAATAAAATGAGTTTGTTCTCGTGTGGCCATAGTTATGACATTGGAAGCATCGCAACGGGTTGGGGATAAAGGGTCTCACGTGACAGTGGATATAGCCGATATAGATGGTAACAGGCAAAAGTGTTCCCTCAAAGGTAACAATGAAGGAATTTGTAGGATGAGGAACACCATTCCTCCTTGGAGCGATCCGGCGAATGTCAAAACAGATTGATCATCCAATTCGGCAATGATTTCCTCGTCTCCCATTCCTTCCAGTTCTTGGCACGTGAAAACACCTTTCTTATAATTCAAAGTTGCGAGGGGAGAAACCAAAATGGCTTTCCCTGCAAACCTTTTTAAGGATAAAAGGGTGGTAGCTTGATTATCCTTAACAACCTCGATCAATAGATGGCCATTGAAAAGTCTCTTTACATGTTTGATATCCCCAAACGAGGCAATTAAGTTCTTTTGAAATAAAAAATGGGGAGATGGTCTTAAACGCCTCCCCACTTGCCAATTTCATCTCCAAAAACTTCGGATTCTTTGGCGGTCTATGGCTCGATCTCTCTTCACGATCGTTCTTTGGTTTTGGATTTACTTGCTTGTTTTGTTTACCCATATTAAGTAGGATAAATTTTCATCTCCCTCGCTCCCCACCCACCACCGAGCCCAACAAGGGGATGCACATTGGCACCAGGGATACGAGGAGGATATAGGCAGCGCCTAACCCTATGGCCGAAGCTCCAAGGAGCGACAACCAGCCAACTGATCTGGACCGGCTCAGCCAGACCACCCATCCTTCCGAGAAGCAGGGGCCAAAGTGGTGTGTTGTTCCGGAAAGCCTTCCCTCAACCACCAGGATCCCCCTTTCTCCCGAAGTAGGGTCGCTGCGCACCTCAAACACGCAGGTGGACGTACTGGTCGTAATGGAGGCCATGTCAAAAACTTGCCTGCATTGCGAGCACCACCCCTTTGGGAGGGTCCACAACCGACCGGACACTTTTATTCTGGCCTCTCTGCTAAGACCTTTCTGGCATGGGTGACCCAATCCAGCATAGCCCTTAGCGTCATTGAGGCACTCAAGCCCCTCCACCACTTCAAGGTAGTGCCCACGGAGGGGGGACGAGTTTGATGCATCCTCATCTACCGATAGAGACAGCCACGCAAGTAATCAGCGCAGCCACTTTTCCTCTTCGAGTCGGGCAAGATCTCCAAAACAGAAGACATCCGAGTCACCTCCTTCACCAGAAAGGCTGAAGACTCTATCGGACACAGGTCAGCTTTCGACATCTTAAATCCTCAATGAAGGTCATATCACTGAACGTGCGTTCCCTTGGTTCCTCGTTTAAGCAATCGGTCCTATCGTCATTCATTGCCTGTACAGGCCAGATATTCTATTACTTCAAGAGGTAAAGCTTCCCTCTTCACAACAGTGTCACGATCTTCCTGGCCTGCATAAACAATATCCATGTGGATAATTCTTTATGAACTCTTCGTCACCATATGGGCAAGGGGTAGCCACCATCATCCTCAACCCCGCCATTATGGTGTCGAATTGTATGTATGATAACGAATGCAGGGTAATGTCAATGGGCATTTCAATATCTGTCATCAAGTTCCGGTTGCTTAATGTATATGCTCCATGTGTGTCGGTAGAGAAACGAACTTTTTTCAATGACTTAGACTGATACTTTTGCACATCGTTACCTGTGGTTATTGCTGGAGATTTGAACTGTCGTCCAGACGATAGTAACATCTTTTCGTCTCCGCCGTTGTTCCACTCCTAAGGAGGAGTATGCTTATGACATACGCCAAATTAAAAATGAGATCAACGCCCTTATGATCCGGAAGGCTGCTTGCGCTGCGCTCAGGGCAAATCTTACCTGGGCTGTGTATGCCAGGCATATGTCATCAGCTTTATTGGCTGAAAAGAAGCGGCGAGCTAATAGGAAACGTTGCAAGCGTTTGAAGGTGGATGATGGGGAAGTGGAATCTGAAGCTGCATCTTATCTATCTTCCGCTCCCATTTCTGATCCTTTTTTGGCAACCCAGTTATTCCGTCCGACGACACGAAGAATGGATTGAGGCATTGCGACCTTTCTCTGAGTATACTGAAGATGGAGTAAAGAGGTTCATGTCGATAAATGGTCGTCGAGGGTCCAGTCCAGGCTTAGACGGTATCCCGTACGCGTTCTACATTACGACTTGGGAATTTCTTGGGCCTTTCCTGGTTAGTGAATTTAAATTCTATCATTCAAGACCCTTCTTCCATCACATCGGACTTTGTTGTGGGGAAAATCATCTTGCTCCCCAAAGTGCCAGATCCTGAACTTTTGTCCAAGTGCAGGCCGATAACTCTTCTTAATACCGACTATAAGGTCTTCACTGGGGTACTTCAACAGCAACTCAAACTCTTCATCGATGAATATTTCGACCCGGGGCACTCCTGCTCAATCCCATCGCGCAGGATGACAGACAATCTGATGACAATCCGGTGTGTTATGGATGAAGCGCAGATTCGCCAACAAACGCTTGCAGTGCTAAGTCTTGACCAGGAAAAGGCATTTGATAAGGTGAACCATTAATTTCTTTTCCAAGTGTTTCGCCATCTTCATCTTCGGAATTTTGCTATGATAGTCGCCGCACTGTATGCATCGGCCACATCATGTGTGGCGATTAATGGCTCTATTTCGTCCGCTTTTGAACTGACAAAAGGAGTGAGGCAGGGATGTTCATTGTCCCTTCTCCTGTACATCTTTTACTTGGAGCCATTACTTCAATATTTAAATCGTCACAAAGATGTTCGGGGATATGATTGGCCAGCTGTGTCCCTCAACATTTGTACGTTGGCTTATGCTGATGATATAGTGCTTTTTGCATCGGACGCTCGTTTCCTGAACATCTATGAAGAAGCCATTGATTGCTTTAGTGTTTCCAGATCAGTGTTAGGATATGTGTTTTCATTTCTACCGAATATGGACTCCGTACACTGGCAACAAGTAATTGAGAAGTGTATTACTTGTCTTGACTAAACTTTCGGTTCCCAGCATCGATGTTCGTCAAGGCGAGGTTTATTAAGACTCATGTGTACCAGTTATTGATTTCGAAATGCCTATTCACCTCATCTAGCGACCTTAAGGGGCTAAACAGTGCGATTGTGAACTGTGTGTGGAGGACGACTGCACATTGTAAACATCCATTAGAATAGCGTTTTTATTCATCCCCTTTGAGAGGGGAGGGTTGAGCATACCTGATATTAAGTTATACTTTACTGCAGCCACATTAGCCACATTCCTATCCCCTCTTCCCTTATGGGCGAACTTTGTTTTTTCTGTTGATTAACTTAAGAATAAAATAAAACTCTTTTTCCACAACGAAACAGGAATTGAACAAACATAAAAAGAAAAAGACAAAAAATAAAATGAAAAAATACAACCTGAGTCTGTAAGCGCTTTTCGAAAGCTTTGCTTTCATCATTCAGCAGCCAAGGAGCCCCTCGAGAGAACTTGAGAGAACTGACTTGGAATAGAACATGCTGAGTATTTATAACGAACGGAAGCCAATCAAAACAAAAAGATCCAATTGAATTTTATTGATTGGGTAAGTGCGTCGCCCATTTGAACAATGGTGATTCGCTAATAGGGCCCCTATCTAAGTTGAGTAACAATTTTTTATCTGTTTTTTGAATGGCTAAGCTTTCGAAGGCGTCCAGAAGGTCTATCTTGTTTATCGACTCAATAAGTTTTACATTGTTTAATAAGAATTCATGCCCGGTATCTAGAGAGTGTTTGGCTATGGATGACTGATTCCCTCTACCATATCTTGTGTGTCCCATGTGTTCTTCGAATCTTGTTTCAATATTACGGAAAGTCTGTCCTTTGTACATCATGGGGCATTCGGAACATCTGGCTTCGTATATTCCTGATTTCTGTAGTGGTGGAATTTGGTCCTTTGGGTTAGGAAATAAATGCCTGATCTGGTTTGGATTGCTAAAAGATAACGAAATATTAAAAGATTTAAAAACAGAATTGAGACCTTTGATTAATGATTTATTGTAAGGTAAGGATATGACTCTCCCTCTATTTTTAGTCCGGTTGAGGGTAGTGATTTCGTCCATGAACTTCTTTAACTTCCTCTTCCTGACCAAATCGGTGATGGTGCGTGTGCTATAGCCATTTTTAACTGCAATATTCTGGATCAAGGAAATTTCTTTTTTGAATGAGGATTGAGCTAGTGGTATTAACTTTTCTTCGGAAGTCCGGGTTTTTTTTTTATCATTCTTTGCGTCGATGCTCTCCTAGTCGTCGTTATTCTCTCCTGGACTTTCATCGTTATCTTCATTTCAACTGATTGTATTACATCTCGGATCGTGATCTTCATTAATAGCTCTGTCAATCATCGAAATGAAAGTGGGCATTTTTTGATTCCAAGGGTGACTGGAATCGCTTGGTATGTAATTCAAACCGTTCGTAGGCTTTCGGTATAACTCAAATGACAGTGAATTATGGTTTCTGATGACCAGGATGTCAAGAAACGGCAACCTTTGATTGTTTTCCAACTCAAAAGTGAATTGAACGGACGGAAAAAAACTATTAATATGTTGGACAAAAGTGTTGACATTGCAAGCATTGGTGTCAAATATTGTGAAGACAACGTCCACGTATCTGAACCAACACTCGGGAAAGTAAAAACCGGAATTCTTCAGGATATCCTCGAAACTTTTAAGAAATATTTCAGCCAAAATAGGGCTAAGGCAAGAGCCCATCGGTGTACCGCCCACCAATTTGTAAACTTTCCCATTGTATTTAAAAATATTATTATTGGTACATAACCTTGTTAGACTTAAGCATTCGTTGCGTATGTTTTCAGGAACTTTGTTCTTATTCAAAATATCAGTTAAAAAGTTTATAGTTTCAGGTATAGGGATGCTAGGGAACAAGGAGATAATATCGAAGGAAACCAACATTTCCCCATTCTTAATGACCTTATTTTTCAGTTTTTTCACTAAGCCAATACTATTACTAACTGAACTGTCGAAGTTCGACAATTTAAAGGTTTTTAAAAACTCTGCTAGGAATTTACAAAGCCGGTAAGTGGGAGAGTCAATATTTGACACAATCGGCCGCATTTTGTTTCCAGGTTTGTGTATCTTAGGGAGAGCATATAACCTAGGTAAAGTCGGATTCTTAATGATGAGCGAAGATGCAGAGTTTGGGGGAATGAGATTAGGGCTACTCTTTACTGCTTCCCTGACCAGTGTAGTTAACGGATTTTTCTTATTAATAACCTCGAACGGGCCTTCAGCAATTAAAGCATCCACTCTACTGAAATAATCACTTTTCTTTAAAATAACTGTACTATTTCTTTTATCACTTTTAAGGAAGAAACAATCTTTTTCCTTAAGAGTTTTAATGGTTGCGAAATAGGGGCGATCGTTATTTTCTACCTCACAGTTTTCCCAATTATGGGACAATATTTTGGTACATTGTTCCCTAATGGCTTTTTTCTGTGAATCTGGTAAGAACTTTATTCCCCCTTCTATATTCCCTACTAACTGGTGAATGTCTTTATGTTTATTCCTAGCTGCAAATTTTAGCCCTTTAGATAAAATTTTAAGTTCAAAATCATTAAAATCTAAATCCATTAGATTAACTACGTTGTCTACATCCATATTACTAACTCTATTAATTATAGGTTTTTGATTATTAATAATACTCTTTAGTTTTTCCGATAATTTTCTAGTTTTGAGGTCAATCTTAGACTGGTTTACGCTGTTTACTTTACGCAAGTAAATGTCCCAATCTTTAGCTTTGAGTTGGCTCCCAATTTTCAAATGCAACGCATAGGCTTTTGCCTCAGTAATAGACAATTTGTAGTTCAAAAAGCCAATCTCCATGATTAGCCTCTTACGTTTTACTAATGGTAGAATATTCTTTAAACATGGATCCTTAGAGTTCTTAAAATTAATGCAATGAATAAATTTGGGATACACCTTATGGGACTTACATAAATTAAGAAAACATATATCTGCTTTAAAAGACTTGATCTTAAAGTTAAGTCTAAAAAAGGAATTCTGTTCGTTATTACTCATAAAAGCTTGAGTAGCCATAACTAAATTGTCTAAAAATCTTATGTGGATAATGCAGATGATTAACTTAAGAAACAAATAAAACACTTTTTCCACAACGAAACAGGAATTGAACAAACATAAAAAGAAAAAGACCGAAAATAAAATGAAAAAATACAACCTGAGTCTGTAAGCGCTTTTCGAAAGCATTGCTTTCATCATTCAGCAGCCAAGGAGACTTTCGAGAGAACTTGAGAGAACTGACTTGGAATAGAACATGCTGAGTATTTATGACGAACGGAAGCCAATCAAGACAAAAAGATCCAACTGAATTTTATTGATTAATTTGTTTTTTCTCATCTTCGGTTCTTCTTTAAGGTGAATAGCCTGCTTTTTCCATCTTTCTTGCCAGGGACAATGCATTCCAGACAACCGAAAAAATTTTTTTTGAAAAAAAAATCAGTTCCGAGGGCATTTGTTCAAAATATATTCCATAATGTTGTTTACTTTTCTCGGTGTACAAAATATATTAAATAAACAAGTTCAAATGCTCAACTGTAATTAAATCAGTTCGTTCAAGGTACTTTCATAATGAGTATAATAATTATCTTCTTGTAAATGTTATTAGTAGGTAGTGTAATTTTAGTGCATAGATCGCGTCGGCTTAGATATGACACCGAAAGTTAAGCTCAGTAGTGAGAGCGAAGTTGAAGGGCAACGCTGCCAGACATGCCGAGAAGCATGAGCTCTTTGATATTGATGACTATGCTCGTTTGCGTGCACGCCTAGAGCAGGTTTTTGGACGTGTGAAACTCACTCGGGATTTCTCTAAAGAACTCCACGATATCGTACAACCCTTTAATGAGTCCGAGTCTGCATATGCAGACCGGCTCGAAATTGCTATGGAACGGTTCAAGAGGGCTCGTCCCGAGTGGGAGGCCAATAGGGATGCCATGTTACTACAGCGATTTAGTAAGGGCTGTCTACTGGTTCACTGTCGTATTTTGCTGGCCACTAATACTCTTATCGTTCAGAGAGGCGGTGGTGGCTGCCCTTATTTGGAACACTTCAAAAATACGGTATGCGGCAAAATAAACAGTACTGAAATGCGCATGTGTCAAATATGTGTGTCATACGCTGAAACGTACCGTGTGGTTTCCAAACGTGGTTATAACGTACATGTATGTGAATGTCTTTTTAATGTTAGTTGCTTCATGATGGTTCTCACTTTGCAGAAAAAGTTTTTATCGTGGAGCACTATTTTCGGTTATACGGAAAAGGACGTGAAAACGGTCCAAGCTTAAAAGAAGTTGCCAACGCATTTAGGCCTAAGTTTATGAAACAGGTTCCGATCAACGCCGTTATGTTAGCAGTTTTTGACAAGTTTCGTCCTACGGGAAGTATGCTTTGCCAACGAAAGATCACGTGGGTCGCCCAGTGACAGTCACAACCAATACGAATCAAGGGCGTGTTTTGAATCAGGTGCTGCAATCCCCGACACTAAGCCTCCGAAGATCATCAATAAAATTGAATATCAGTGATCGATCGCTCCATCGAATGTTCAAGAATGTTGGTGGGTTTGCATACAAAATACAGACCGGACAGCGTCTGACTGCAGCTGATAAGCGTGTAAGAACCGAATACTGCGCACGTGTGTTGTCTAAATATTATGAGGACGTGTCGTTCATGTCGAATGTTTGGTTTTCCGATGAAAGACATATTCATTTAAACGGATACATTAACAAGCAGACAACACGGTTTCTTGGATTCGAACGCCCCGACATAATCATCGAGCAACCCCTTCATAGTGGCCGTGGTACCATTTGGTTTGCTATATCCGCACATGGCATATTGGGCCCGTATTTCATTGAAGCAGACGATGGAGCGCCGTTAAGTGTGAATCAGGAAAGCTGCAGAGAACAGGTTAATACACCATTTCTGCATGATCTTCAATGATTTTGTCGTGTCAGGAACCTGCCACGTAATCAACAATGGTTTCAACAGGACGGGGCAACCTGTCACATGGCTAGAGAGTCTCTTCGAATGCTGCGCAATCATTTTGGGGATCGCCTTTCGCGTGGCACTGATTTCCTATACCCATCGCACTCACCAGACCTAACACCACCTGATCGGTACATAAGGGGAATGCTGAAGGAGGCTGTTTTCGTACCGATCCAACGTCTGACATTCAGGAATTGCGGATTAAAATTCAAGTTTTTTTCGTGCCATGCAACAACCTGTGTTCACAGACATGTTTGTGAACCTTCGCGAACGCTACGAATACTGCTTGAAACTGAACGGAGGGCATCTTGAACATCTGTTTCATCGGGAATGTCGTCGTGAATAATGTTTGCAACGCTATATAATGTTAAAGTATCGCTATATAATGTAAAGTAGATACATAAATAATAAACGTTTCATAATTTCAGTACTGTTTATTATGCCGCATACGGTAAAAGCAAAGGTGTCTCAAATGTTGTGGTATCCGAGGAAGGTATGATCAGTTAAACTCAAAATAAAGCGTCGAGTAAGATTAATCGTGATGGTACCGTAGTCGAAACCCAGGCTTCGAGTTATGGGTGCAGCACCACACTTAAGCGCCTGAAGGGTGCAGCTGCAGATCTGGCTCAAGTGGTCTCCCAGTTATGGGCAGATTTTGACAAGAGTCGAACGGTCGTTGTGCCTAGGTCCAATGTCATGGGAACGAGCGGTTTTTGCTGTGGGCAATCCGGCCATTATGCCATAATGGCCGGATTGCCCACAGCAGGGAACTAGAACACGAAAGGTTAATATAGGTGCCCCACACTCGAGCCTTTGGTGATGCATCCCAATGATGGGGGCTATGCGTAAGGAAGGCTGATTTGCAGTGGCAGCCAGTGTCAATGATAATTGTCCATGCTCGATGCAGAAGTCAGCAGACAGATCTAGAATGCTCCATGGCACCCGGTAGATATGACCATCCGTAAGGTTAATGGAAGCTGTTTAATCATTGATCAGGGAGTAACACTAGAGGTCAGCATCCATGGCCGTCTTACGCGGGCTCGGACGTTTATGTTTCATTCATTTACGAACCGCCCATAAGACGGGATTCTGGGAATGGATGTGTTATGGAGGCTGACTTTCCAGTGTGCTGCAACTATGGTGGTTAGCAGCGCGGATGTTCTCCAGACAATGAAGGCAACAGGTGTGGACAGGTTGGGCCCAAATCTGAGAAAACAGGAGGATAACGTAGAGCAGGATACACCCCCGAGGAGGCACAAGCCAAAAGGTGGGCATGGAGCGGTCGCTGTATGCGATGGACAGTGTCGCGCTTTTGTTCGGCAGCGGGAACGTAATTGTTAGGAGCTGTCATTGTTGTCTCAGCGAAGATTCTGAGAAAATGATGTCAGATTCCCAATGATTGATTGTTACGTCTCTGGTTCGGAGACTTTTGTTTTGATGTATATAAGTTTTTTTTGTTGTTTTTTTTTTGGGTTTTTTTTTGGTGTTCGTTCTTCTTGCCTGGAAGGACGTATGTGTTGATCGCTGAGCTTCATGTTCGAATGCGCATGTAGCCCTAATGGCAATGCCGCTGTTTTCTGAAAGAGCGTTTGTTACCGCACTAATTTTATGAAATAATCACTTTAAACGGAGTTTTACTAATTATTAATGTTCAGAAGTTCGTTTTACTGATGTTTTGTTAAATGTTCATGAATTTTTATTGAGTTCTGTAGAATCACGTACGACGCTTGGAGCATAATTGACGCGGTGCTCATCGGCCTGCTAGACAGGAAAAGTTTTCTTGGTACCAGCATAATAGTAAAAGGTACCGGTCGCATTTTACCAGAAACTACATGTACAGTGTTCGGCGATGGGAGGCGGAGCTCCAAGCTTCAGCCAGTCAAACCCAACAAAATGAAGCCCCATCTATGGCCGAATAACCACACTCCCAGCAATGCGTCCTTCCCATCGATGCAACATACATTGATTCCCCTTCGTCATTCTTCGTCGCTAAAATGGATTTAAGATGGGATGAAATCTTTTCTGTGCCATTTGGTCTCACAAGAAATGATTCTATTATAGAAATAAGAGCAACCATATTATCCAAAGATGAATGGAACGAATTTTACGAGCTTTCCAGTGTCATTCAGCTACTGTTGGATAACACGTTCAACATATCCAAATTGTAAGCGAGACCAGTTTATAAAAGACCATGTGTGTCATCACAGTTCTTTCATTAAATCCGAAAATGTAACAAGGTATACAAAAAATACAAATTGCTCAGCTACATTAAGAGTGATAATTAAGCTTGTTACTCAGCATACGAAATGGAAGGATACCTACATAGCTGTAAGTAGTGCGAGAATAGAATGCTCATTTTTAAGTTGTGGACACTTAAAAAGAAGTCGTTTTGGAGGAAAAAATAAAGAGCAAATACCGTTGACTGAAGAAGGCATCAGTATAAAGGTGGAGGAGGAGAAACAATCCATACCCAAAGAAAACGTTCGGAGAAGCAAAGAAATCAGCGGAGAATTTCCGGAGAAATGTAGTAAGGAGATTGAAGAAATGCTAGAGAAATTTAAACAACAGGAAAAACAGAAATTGGCAGATGCCGACGTTAATCTATCAGGAGGAACGCATCATTAGCGAAGAGAATCGCAGAAGCAGAATTAAAAATCAAGCAACTGAAAACTCGATTGAAGAAAGAAGGAGAGAAGCGTACAGGAATGGTGAACGGCGTGTACGAAGAAATTGACAGTATTAGGGAATATCAAAATGATATTAAGGAGTCAACGGAAATAAATCAGTTTTCATCATATTTCTCACAAGGAGCGGAGGAAGAAAAAAGGAAGACACTGGAGAACGGAGAGACACAGAATACAACGAATGTAATGTGGGTAAACCCATATCGATTGAGCAGTCTTGGGACCACTAATCCAGCAACCAACTTAGCAAGAGGCTGGGAAAGCCAGGCCAGAAAACAGCAAGACATTTGAGTTTACATTAGAATTAGAAAATTATTTTCAATTCTAGATTGAGTGGTTGAAAATTTTACCGTTTCTTTCATTGCAATTTAATTGTGGTAACTGTTTCCTTTGAGGTGTTATTTCATATTAGAAAAGCGCTAAGTTTTTTTTTTTTTAACGGGGAGAGTGACACCCTTTCACTCGTGGAGATTGAAAGCGAGGCAGGTGAAACTCAGGTGATCTCAGGTGAACTGTTCCATTTTTTTTTTCTAAAACTTTTTTTTGAAACAGGCAACGATGGAGAAGGTTGGAGAAATGAATTTTATTCTTTTGGTGTTGGTTGATTATGGAAGTTTTGTTTAGCGATTTGGTTTGGTTTGGTTTGGTTTGTTTGGTATTAACGTCCTTTTCAACTGCTATGGTCATTTCAGGACGGCGTTATAGGGGCCGCAAATTTTGCCTCGCAAGGGTTCTTTAACGTGCAGCCGGCAAACGACTACACGGGACCAACGGCTTTACTTCCCTTCCGAAGGAAGTGCGTGATCTCAGGATTTCCCCCTGAAAAATCCTCGTCGTCCTCGGCCAGGATCGAACCCGCGTACTCGGGCATCAGAGGCGATCACGCAAACCACTGAGCCACTGAGGCCGATGTTTAGCGATTTGGAACAGGTTTGACGGTTGTGGTTGGAAGATTTCGCATTATAACTTCTGTAGCTGGCGATCATTTTATTGTGCACTATTTAGAATTTTTGGAAGTTTTTATCTTTTGACATTATCCTTATGTAATGTATCTTTCGATTAACTTCAGTGTTTGTCTAATATATGGAGATCTAACAAGAAATTAAGCCTCCCGAGGAAGGTATAGGAAAGTAGCTGGAAGCCCTGATTTTCATTCATCTATTTTTCAGCCCATTGGGTTGCAAATGGGTTCTACTCATAACTAGGGCATGACCCTCTAATTGCCTTCAAGGACTTAAAGGAATCAATTAGGAGTAGAAGCCTAATGTCCAATCCGTACCTTCAGTTAATAATCATGCATAGTGAACGGAAACGGATGGGCTTCCTCCAACACGCACTGGGCGAGCGCGAAGGATCTTGGCCCACTACTCTCTAAACACTTCAAAATCAGCCATGACTACTTCTCAAAAGCGGCCATGACCCTCAGATCCCGGCAGCCAGATTATTCCTGGTTACAGTGGCAACCAGCACGACATAAAGGCAGAGGGTGCTAAAAATATCCGGTTCGGACCTGACCACCACAAAACACTGACCCTGGCTACCTATAACGGACTTCCTTTTCCTCAGAGAGTCGTCTGCAAGAACTAGAAGAAGAATTGGATAGGATCAACTGGGATATAGTTGGAGTCTGCGAAGTAAAAATAAAGGGTGAAGATAAAATTGAGCTGAACAGTGGGCACGTACTATACCACAGAGGAACAACCGACGGAAGAGTTAGTTGTGTTGGATTCCTTATTCATAAGAAATGGAAGAATCAAATCATTGAGCTTGATAGTGCCGCCGACAGAATTGCAAGATTGGTTATCCAATTTTACAAGATACAGATCACACAGGCCTATGCGCCAACCACAAGCTACTCTGATGAGGAAGACGATGACTTTTATGAGGAAGTTAGCAAGACGAACCAAACAGGAAACTATTATCTTAAAGTCGTTATGGGCGACTTTAATACCCGTGTCGGAGAAAAAAAGAAAGGAGAAAATTTTCTTGGTAGTCATGGTTATGGCACAAGATGTGAAAGAGGAAACAAAGTGGTGGAATTTTCAGAGTACGAACAACTGTATGTCATGAATTCCTATTTCAAGAAGAAACCCCAGCGTAAATTGACTTGGAAAAGCCCAAGTGGAGCAACTAGTGAAATAGATTACATTCTGGCAAATAGGAAGCACTTGATCCAAGACTGCGCTGTTCTCAACAACCTCAATACAGGAAGCAACCGCAGACTGGTAAGATGCAAGCTTGTTCTAAGCACGAAAACAGAAAGACGAAAGCTTTTCAGGAACACAAAGAAGATCATCAACATTACACGCCTACAAGAACGCAAAACGGAATTCCGGCTAAAACTGCGAAATCGCTTTGAAATCTTACAGAGCAGCATCCAAGAAGATAATTCGTTACACGAATGCAAATACCAATACTTCGTATTTGAATTCGTTTTATAGCCAACTTTGTGATCAACTCTTTATAATTACATTCTCTTAATGATAATTTTTATTCAACTTTGCACTTTTCCCTTGCTTACATCTTGAATCTATTTAGTCTCTTAATTGGGCCTATCTTTCATTGCTCCGACCTGCCAAGTTTCAGAGCGTCACTTGTTTCGTGTGCAAAAAAAGGAGAGAAACGAAAGTTCAGAAAGCATGTTGCTAGGCAACAACGAAAAATTATAAAGCATTGAATTTTTAAAATGAAGGTTTCTCACGAAGGTTTAAAACTTTTCTCATCCTTGGTGAGGTGGCGAGCAATGATTGGTCGGTTTAAAGCTTTCCCGCGCAGCGAGCGTTATTTATAAAAAAAAAAGGAAAAGGGGGAACTCTCTCTCTCTCTCTCTCTCTCTCTCTGTGCTTTTGTTCTCATCTCTCTCGCACGTGTGCACTCGAAGGTGGGAGGTCTCAAATAACTGAGTCCTGTTATTTCGTTTTATAATAAGGTATACGCTTATAAATTATTTCGTCATATTCATAATCCATCGGAGTCTGTGCTATGGCAGGAAGAGAATAGTGCTTGAATTAACCTAATAAACTAGATTAGCTGCATGTTATTATGCGGCATTTATTGAGAAACCTGAACACTCACGTGGTTTCTGAGCATATGAGTGACCGTTGCCGAATGCAGAGAGAAATGGTTTAACCGGTTTTACAATTTTTGAGAAGAAACAGCAAATCCACTAATTTTAGTTTACATGAAATAAAAATTAACATAAAATGAGCTGGGACATTCACCAACAGCTTGTTTCTGTGTATGAAGAGGATGTGAAGTCTGAGTCAATGGTGAGAAGATGGGTTAGCGAGTTTAAAGGAGGAAGACACGATTTTGAGAACGAAAAAGGAAGTGTCAAATGTGTTTTCTCAACGATGTATTCAATGCATAATTTCATGACTGAGACATCAGTCCTCTCAGACGAACAATTGTGAAGATAAAATACGTTGCCCTGGATGGTTCACTGAAGGATACTCATGCGTGGAACTTTTGCCATGAATGGCGGAATCGGAACTAAAGTACAGGAGCTTTAGTGACATCAGAGCTCAACAAAAGGCAGGTCAACCAGGCTCATAAAAACATTATCAGACGTAACTGAAGGCGTTTCAACCAGGTGACAGACATCTGTGACATGACGCAAGGATTAACCAGGGGCCTTATTAGAGACAGATCTTTTAAACGTTTAAAAAGGTATGATCTGTGTCATTTGTGTTTGTGATTCATCAACATGTATGAAGACACAGCTTCTACGTTACTTTACCTCGAATACGGCGACAAATGACAAATTTTACTCACCTCACTTCACCTCACCTCGAACTCATCGCGGTTGTTTAACACACATAAATTTTCTCGACTCCCAAATCAGTAGTCTGGAACAGGTTAACTCGATCAGTGAGTCACAATTCGTAGCCATCGGCCGTACGCGTTGCTAATTGAATTATGGGATATGCAAAAAGGGATCTTAGGTGGAGGTTAAAATGCTATAACCAATCAAATCCCAAGATTATTTCGTCATTACTTGTTGAACGTAGAGTTAGCATGTGCTTATCAGATTCAGTTTGTTTGGTTAACATGGAAAAAAAAGTGGAAAAATAAGCGAAGAACAAAAAGACTCACTAGTTTCTTTTATAGAAGAAAATAAAAAAATGAAAACAGGAAGGCTAGATAAAAATTTCACGAAGGTAGATTTGATGAATTTATGGAAAAAGTTATCAGACGAGTTGAATTCTTCTATGGGAGCAAATAAGTCCCCTTTGGAATGGAAAAAAGTAAGTTTATTAAATTTATTTTATTTAATTTTGTTTTATTGAATAAATCAACGTAACTTCAGTAGTTTTTAATGACCTAATGATGCACACTTTTAGTATAACTTAATCCATTCCTGTTAAAAATCGTATCCAGTAATTTTACATAGATACTTAAATATGTTTCGTGTTTCTAAATTTTCACATTAAAAAGTAAATTATGCTAATAAAGTAATTACAATAATGAAATGCAGGAAAATGTCAAGAGTTTGGAAGCATTTGTAGTACAATCCTTAAATTTACTGTATCTTAAATGCACAGATGAGTCAAACAATTTTATTATTGCAATTACTGAAATCAGAAAGTTGTAATTTTAATATTAGTAGTAGTAATAGCATTAGTGGTATTTGTTGTTAAAGCACAAGCCATACATAACACATTACATATCACAAAATGGGATTTTCAAATAAATATAATTGGAAACTGCTTCAATTCTTTTAATCCAGCATTACCCCAATACTATATTTCCTTTTTAGCAAGTTCACCCAATTAATTGTTTAATCTAATTTTTGACTTTGTGATTTACCTGCTAACCCTTATATCATAAAAAGTACCCTATACATGTAATAAATTTATTTTACTTTACATAATTTTACTATTACAGATACATCTGGGCCATTATTTTAAGAAATACATTTCATTATGAAACATTTCAACAATCAGTCTTAATGTTCATGTTATGTGATATATTATTCTTTATTTTTTATATCAATATCTACATCTTGAATTATTGAATTAATATTTCAGTGTTAACTTGTTTTCCAGTGTTGGTCGGATATGAAAAGTAACGCAAAAGAAAAGGCTATGTCGCATAAAAACTCATGCAATAAAAACTGGCGGTGGTAGCCATAGTAAAGAAACCTTGACCCCTTTACAAAACAGAATTCTTCTTTTAATGGAGAACTCAGTTATTTCAGGGCAACCATTCTCTGTCGAGAGTGGAATATCAACATCAGACTTACAGGTACTGTATTATAGTTAATTTTTAAAATGAAAACAGAATAGTACTTATTTTACTATTTAAGTTATACTTATTTCATGATTTGAAGATAAAATATTCATTAATAAGCTCCTCTTTTATTCAAATAGGCTACATCAAGTTTAATTCCAATGGAAGAAAATGTTGATCATCAGCATAATGAATGCATTTTAACTACAGTGGAAACAGCAGTAGAAATCAATGAGCAAGACTGCTTTGTAAGTAAGTACATGACTGTAATTTACATATGTGTATAACACTAACTTTTTTTTACTATCTGAATATTCTATACTAAAGGATTAATTAAAATTATTTCCAAAACAACTATAGCTGAAAGTGAAAAATATGATAAACAAATAGATTCATCATCAGTTCAATCAGCATGTGAGTATTTAGTATTTATATCATTTATGATTAAAATTTATTTGATAATATTATAAATAAATTATATGATAATATCTTATCAGCTACCATAAGTAAGAGTTTTTTTTTAGTTAAAATAAAAAGAAAAAGAAGTGCAGACAAATTAGTTAATTCAACTTATGCAGCAAAAAAGCTACAATCCTTGCAAGAATATCAACTGCAACTTTGAAAAGAAGAGTTGGAATTAAAGAAGAAAAAAACAGAAACACTGAAATAAATTGCAGATTCCTTGTCATCTATAGCTGACAGTCTAAAAAATTATGTTTCACACATAACAAAATAATAACAATGTTGAATTAAACGTTTTAAATAATTGTACACTAATGAAAATTATATGAAATAAAAGTTTATTTTATTTGGAAACCTATTGACAAAAAAATGGCACTGAAAAGGCCCTTTTTGTATTAGGTTTTGCTTATTCAAAACTTGTAGCAATTAATTTCCTTTGCAGTCGTCTGCTTCTGTTGTCACTTGGTTTTCACACACTGCTACAAATGGTAATGTTATATCATCTGGTTCTTCGAAATCCACTTCTTTTACGCTGATGTTGTGCTGTATGCACATGTTATGAAGTATGACACAAGTATTAAGAATGTTAGAGGCCACTTCAGGATGGTAGTGCAGTACTCTATGCTTTAATAGGCATCTCTGCCTATTTTTCAAGAGACCATTGCACTGCTCCACAATGTTTCTTCCCTGAGCATGACATCTGTTATATGCCAACTCTGAATTTGATTGTGCATCTGGAAGAGGTGTCATTAGCCATGGCTCAAGGGAATATCCACTATCTCCTAAATTAAAAACATATAAAAAAATAATCAGCAATATGCATTGTACATAAATTAAAATTAAATATTCTCTTCATACTGGAAATAATCAAAATTAATTATAACCCTTTATATTTTTTAATAAAATTTCTGCATTGCAATAATGATAAAATGTTGCTTAAATAGATTTTAAACAATTGATTACAAGTTTCCAAAGTTTAATAATAATTCTCCCTATATATACACAGTATAAATCATTCATAAATTGATGAAGATATAAACTCATTCACTTTTACCTAATAACCATAAATGTGCAATCCTATTCTGGTTGTGCCATTTTTCTAATTCCTTTCTAATAATGCAGTTTTTCCATATAAATGCATCATGCACACTTCCAGGATATCTAGCATTAACATTTAATATGAACATATTTGCATCACAAATCTAAAAAAAAAAATTTACATCCATTATTTTAAGAGTATACAAATTTTATTATGCAACTGTTTCTTAACATTTTAAAGAAAAGACTGAACAAGGCCCTATTTTGTATAAGAATATTATTCATATTATTATTTAAGAAGATTATCATCAACAATTATTTTCTACGATGGCATGAACCTACGAATTTTATTTCACGTATCGAATCAGTTTCTTCAATCAACTTTTAATAGTATAAGATTTAATATTTCTTCTATAAAAAAATTTATAGAATTTCGCAACTTTTAGTAGAAGATCAGAAGCTATGATTTCTCCATTAGAATTTGACTTCAAATTACCGACTGATCATATTTAGTGACATGAAATAATTGTCACCGAGGCTTTGTCAGGTCGAGTGGACTTATTCATATTGCTCTCCCTGAAGAGCGGGCCCTGTTTACTCAAATTCCATGCATTGGAGATCGTTCTGACTGATCCGCCAAAAAATAATCACCTTACTGGGCCATGTGACTCGATCATTTTGCATCATCTCCCAAAAACTAGTCTACATCTTGTTTCAAGGTTCGAATTTCCTTCTCCCGCTTCAGGTGTGCCGATGTGCGACAGAGGAGACGAGACTCTGACTGATTATTCTGTTCTACACTTGATGGACGACACATCAAAGAAACAGTCGACCTAGTTAGAGTGAAAGTCCTTTTCACAGCTTTTATCTATTGATACAGTATTTATAACCATGAAATGAATAAATGAATATTACTAGATATTATTATGATTTATCTGAGAAAGAGTAAAAGTTAGTTCTCAACATCGCGGAGCTACAACAGACCCCCCCATCCTCCAAGTCTTCACGTCGAAGCCAGATGATGAAATGTTAATGAAAAGGAATTAATTTAAAGTTTGCACATTTACTTTAGACTATGAATCCTTAAATCTCCTATAGAGATCTATATAATTGAAATTAAAAGATAATTAATATATTGAACTAATATTAATTGAAATTGTTTACATTCCTACTTGAGATCTTGTCTAATTTAGAGATGAATTCTTTTTAATACTTTGTAATTAAACTCTTTATTAGCTTTTATACAATTTACACCATTTTGTACATATGCTTATTATCTTATTCACATTGTTAATAAATGTTTCTTTACTATAAATTGGAGTCCGTCTTATTAAGAAAAACAAACTTACATTGAGCCGAGCCACCCACTCGTTCCCTATCCGAGAAACACGGAAGGAAGGTGTGCTCAGGGACCTTAAAATTGGCTTTAACTGAATTTATCGACATTTTCTAAATTTTAATAATTAATAAGGTCCTGGGTCCTCACAATGGTACAGTCGACAGGATTTGTGTTTAATTGATGGAATTTCTGTTAAAATTCTATTAATTGCATTCCTTAATTAAAGGAATTGTTTTTTATCTTTTAAAGACAAAAAAAGTATTTTACAGGGTTTCATAGACGAATGATTTGTTGCTTCTACAATACTTTGTTGATAAAGTTATTTATTTTTAAGATTTATTGATTAGATATTTTAGAAATTTATTAAGTTGGGTTGCCTTCTCACATTTTGACATGAATCCCGAAGTTGAGGAAAATATGGAGGCTAATGCACAGGTGCAGGTACAAGCCAATGTTCAATTATTAGGTCTGTACCTAGAGATTCCGATTTTTAACGGACGCCAAAATATGAAGGAGTTTTTCGCAGAGCAGAGGAAATAGCTGTGGCGGGAAACTGGGATGAGGTGCTTAAGCTGGCGATGGTTCGGATCCGCTTGGCGGGAGAGGCATTGTATTATTCTCGAGAAGGTGAGGATCTGGTGGGTGTAAACACCTATCCAGCGATTAAAAGAGTAATGACGGCTAGGTTTTCTAGACCGACGCCAAACAAAAATGAGTGTTAATTTACAGAATGTCATCAAGAACGAACAGAGAGCCTGATGCAGTTTGCAACACTGCTTCAGTCATTGGGGAGACGTCTGTTGATGCCAGTTGAAGGTAAGGGCGAGATACCTAATGCAAAGAGAGAATATGGGAATAAGATATTAGCTCATCGAATAAAGGAAAGATTTTTAGCGGGACTGTTGCCATATATTCAAAAAGCGATGGTGTGTACGAGTCCAAGGGATTGGGAGGAAGCAGTTAAAATCGCAGAAAAAAGATTGAAAGGGAAAGCCACGGCAATGAATGTAGTAACAAAGACAGAATTGGATGAAGAAATTGTATCTAGAATGGAGAAAAGTATTGGGTTAAAAGTAGAGTAGGGTGTAAGGAAAGCATTAGGACAACAAAACAGGGAGACTAGAAAAGAGGAAGTAGAAGTAAAGGGAGTAAAACGGAAACAACGAGGGAAAGAAACTAGTGATATGGCAAGATGGGGTAACACAGGTGTCGTTTCACGATCATTTAGGGATGTGAGATGTTACAATTGTCAACGATTAGGGCACGTATCCACTCAGTGTTATGCAAATAAACATAGAGATAGTGTCTGTCGGTATTGTAAAATTAAGGGACATATTGAGCGGGATTGTAGAAGAAAGGTAAGAGAGATGAAGAAGAAGGAGGAAATGGGAAAGGGAGTGACAGCACAGCAAAGTACAATTTCAAAAAACCAGGCAGGCCCCTCCTCGGCTCAGTGCTGTATAGGAGGATCCGGAGAAATGAGATCTCAGATAAAAATTTATTTTAAAGAAGTTAGTTGTATAATGGTGTAAGCATTAATGGGCACAGTTAAAGCAAGGATGTTAGCTGACACAGGTAGCAAGGTGACTTTATTATCTGAAGAAGATATAAAACATTTAAAGAAGAATAATTATTTAATTAGGGCGATTGAGAAACCCAAATTGGAGTTGACGGGGATAACAGGGCATGGGTTCCCCACAAAGGGTGCAAATGAAATCACTATGGGATTGGGAAATCGTATTTACAAGATCGACTTTTATGCGTGGAATAAAAAGGGATCCATTGGATGTGACGGCATATTGGGACAAGATACGTTCCTTACTAAAAAGTTTATCATTGATTTCAGAGAACAGGTCATGAGGGATGGTAGTAATCGAATAGATTTCCTGCCAGACGAAGGAGGAATGAGTAATCATTTCTTAACTAGTAGTAACAAAATTACTCGGAATTTTATGGATATGGAGCCCGTCTATTTAAATAAAAGAACTAGTATTCCCCCCTTTTCAGAAAGGATTTGTGAGGGTTTAGTGAAGGAAAACGGTAGTAAAGTAAAAATTGGAGTGATAGAATCTTATGATTTAAGGGTGCCAGTGAGAACTATAAATTGTTCCCCAGAGGAACTTACTTTGAACAAGGGCACAAGAATAGGAAATATTTCTGAAGCAGAACACCCCCCTCATTCTAAATCATACTATTGACATAAAAGAGGAAAACGCAAAGGGGCAATTGAGTAGAGAAGATTATTTAGGATTATTCAAATTGGAGCATATTGTTGAAACTAGAAATGAAATAGTTTAGAAATTGGTATATTTAGTTGTAATTTTATGTGTGTTTCAATTTTATATTAATTTACTTAGTTGAAGTATAATAGAACTTTCGATTTTGACTAAGAATGTGCAAACGTGTGATTTCTTTATTGAACTTTAGAACAAAATTCTGAACAAATTAGAATCCTATTGCGAATCCAGGTCGCAATATTTTGCTGCCGAAACCCGGGAACAGAATTAACAGAACAGAAATAACATGGATAAGGTGAAAAAACATCGAACACCCGTGAGAGCTGCAGCCACCCGCCTATGTAACGTGATACGGGAATCCATTGAACGAGAAGACATTAACGCGGTGGAAGAACAACTAGAAAACCTGCTTGTTCTCGAAAAGAAGATAAACGAACTGGACAACACAGTTACGGATATCGTTGGTGACGAAGAAATAGAAGAGGAAACAACAACTTGCTTGGAATACCAAGAGCGAATCACCACATACAAGGTGAGAGCGAAACGTTTTATTCAGTATATGAACAGTAAAATTGAAAGAGATAAAATTGAACAAACTAATTTGGAATTTAAAGAACAAATTGATAATGCGAGATTAGTTGATACAACCCCAGAGCAATCACCGATAAATTTAACTACTGTGAACTTTGATCCGCTGCAAAATGAAACTGAAACAACAGGAGCCACAGCGCTCGCTTCGCCACCTGGTGATAGAATTAGAGTAGCTGACCCTATTAGATCACTTCGACTACCAAAATTAAACATTCAGAAATATAATGGAGAACTGTCGAAATGGCAAGATTTTTGGTCACAATTTGAAACAAGTATTCATAAGAATGATCAATTGGCATTAACAGATAAATTTGTTTATTTAAAAACTTTACTCGAAGGTGATGCAGCAAACGCAATCGCAGGGTTGTCATTAACAGACGAACACTACAATATTGCAATTGATATATTGAAAAAGAGATTTGGGAAAAAGGAACTATTAATTCAATCTCATATGAACTCGCTTCTAATACTAAAACCTGTTAAAAGTGTTCGAGAACTCAAAGCATTACGCGCATTGTATGATGAAATTGAAAGGCACCTACGTTGTCTAGAAGCCCTTGGAATACGTACGGAAGGATATGGGCCCTTGCTATGCCCAGTCTTAATGAAAATTATCCCGAACGAAATACTGTTGAATTACAGCAAAGATAAAAAAGACCAATGTGAATGGCAAGCTACAGATTTACTTTCATTTATTGAAAAAGAACTAACAAGTAGAGAGAGAACAATCCAATTCTTAAATGATCACAAATCCGAAGAATCTTCTTACAACAAGAAGATAAGACAGGAACCCGAAAGGAAGCCAAAAACACCTACAGTGATTGCTCTTCCTACTATTGAAGAAGAATCTTGCGTATTCTGTGAAGAGACGACTCACAAAAGTGATTTGTGTAGATTAACCGAAGAGGAAAAGAAAAGATCATTTTTAAAAAAGGGAAGGTGTCTTAACTGCACAAAAATAGGTCATACTTCCAGAATGTGTTCTGAAACAAAACTGCAATGTCCAAGATGTAAAAATAAACATAATAAATTATTCACTTGCAGAAAATCCAATGAAAAAGAAGAAAAGGACAAAGAATCATCTGTCACTGTGAGCTCAGTATCAACGAAAGAAATAGATTCCCAAATTGTGCTACAAATACTTCCAGCAATAGTTAAAGGCGAGAATCAACAGAAATTCGATTATGCATATTGCCTTCTGGATACAGCTAGCCATCGAACATTCATCACTGAAAAACTCTCCAAACGACTTAACTTGAGAGTAATCACTACAGAAACTATACAAATTAATGCATTTGGTGACCATCGACTTGAAAAACTGACCTTGCACAATTTCAAGAAGCCGATGAAGAAACTGAAAATAGAAGCACTGGAAGTGCCAACACTTTCGAAGGCTCCTGCTTATCCGCGATTGGATGAGGTTTTAAGTGCCTTGAAACTTAAGAACATTAGAATAGAATTTCCTGTAAGAAAACAAAATGATGTTGTACCGCTTGAAATTCTTATTGGAAGCGATTACTATTGGATGATAGCGAAAGGAAATGTTGAGAGATTGTCTTCTTTATTTGTTGCTATTCCCACTATGCTAGGGTGGTGTATATCTGGAAAGTTGGAGACAAAGGGAATGACCAATGAAAACTTTATTTCCGTCAATAATGTGATGGTAGATTCGATAAATGAAACTCTCTCGAAATTCTGGGACATTGAGCACTTGGGGATAAAAAATGAACCCAAAGATACTTCGAGTAAAAGCTTTATTGAAAATTTCCAATCGCAGACTAAATGGAAAGATGACCGTTATGAAGTTCGTTTACCCTGGAAAGACACAAATATGCAATTGCCTGACAACAAAGCAGTTGCAGAACATCGATTCAGAAAATTAATACAAAGATTTAAAAGAGATCCACGACTTTACAAGGAATATCGTGAAATAATCGAAAAGCAAGAAAAACAGGGAATTATCGAAAGGGTTGATATGGAAGAAGAAACGGCATATCCATCTTATTATATACCGCATACTGCTGTGATAAAAGAAGAAACAGAAAGTACGAAACTGAGAATAGTTTTCGACGCATCTTCACATGAGAGAAACCAACCCTTCTTGAATGATCTGTTAGAGACTTTTACAAGTTCTCCTTGAATTTAGAAAACATGAGTTCGCCATAATAGCAGATATGCAAAGTGCCTTTCATCAAATTTCTTTGCATCCAGAAGACAGAAATGTTACGAAATTCTTCTGGACCACTGATCTGTCAAAACAGAAAAACGTTATCTATCGTATGCGACGTGTTCTATTTGGAACTGCTCCCAGTCCATTCCTTTTGATAGCAACAATTCAAGCACATCTGAAGAAATTTGAAAATGAGTTTCCTGAAACTTGTGACAAGCTAAGAAATCTTTATATGGACGATTTAGTAGCTGCAGTATCGACTGAAAAGGAAGCCCTGAAGTTGTATGAAGAAGCCAGTTTTATATTAAATTAAGCCTCCATGCCTTTAACAAAATGGAAGACAAATTCTGAATTATTGCATTCAAAGATCTCAAATGGTAAGATAATGGAGTACAAAAGTGCTTGGAATGCACTGGAAAATTGATTCGGATCTTCTGAGCCTTCATCCTATTAGCAGTAATATGATAGGCATCACCAAACGTAGCATCTTGAAAACAGTAGCTAGCATATTTGACCCCTTAGGATTGGCTGCCCCGTTTGTGATAAAATTGAAAATGCTATTACAAAATCTTTGTAAAGAAAATCAAAATTGGGATGAAGAATTGAATGCTGAACTGAAAGAACAGTGGGAGACTATAAGTGCGGAGCTTCCACTTTAAAAACTGATTTCTGTCTCTCGATGCACGGGAATAGAGACCAACACATCTGACAAAGAGATTCATTTATTCAGTGACACCAGCAAAAGAGCTTATGATACAGTCGCATATTTGAAGTCCAAAGGAAAAACTCAAACAGAAGTACGACATATTATGGCAAAAACTAGAGTCGCACCCTTGAAAGAATTAACCCTTCCTCGGCTTGAATTAATGGCAGCATTGCTAAGTGCCAGACTAATAGACTCTTTAAAACAAGTTTATCCAGAATGCCCAATAAAGCTCTGGTCTGATACTTCTATAGTGATTGCATGGATCAAAAGAACACATGATCGCTGGAAACCATTTGTGAAGAACAGAGTTATGGAGATTAGACAGAAAACATTTCCTGAACAGTGGTTACATTGCAACGGACATTTAAACCCTGCGGACAGATTGAGCAGAGGACAATCTTTAAAGTCTCTCTTGCTAGATACCACTTGGTGGAATGGACCTAAGAATTTGTTTGAAGATTATGTTGCCTCTTCGATAGACACTGAAATTCTAGATGACGATGAGACTGTAATGTTAACGACAGTGAATACACCTCCTCAAAAGCAAAGCTTACTTTTTGAACTGAAAAGATACAGTTCACTTTCAAGGGTCTTACGAGTAACAGCTTGGATAGGAAGATTTTTAAAATTATTGAAAGGAGGACATATCACAGGACCCTTAACCACGGAAGAATTGAAAAATGCCGAATATTATTGGATTGAGGCAGTACAACAAATTTCATTTGAAAATGAGGTTCAGGCTATACTAAGAAATGGGATTATAGGAAATAAGTCTAGTCTTTATGGCTTGAACCCCTACTTGGACAAAGGTGGTCTTTTACGACTTGGTGGCAGACTACAATTCGGATCACTAAAAGAAACAGAGAAACATCCTTATATATTACCTAGCAAGAGCGATTTAACTGAACTTTACATCAAAAGAAGCCATAAAGCCGCTTTTCACAGTGGAGTCGTGCAAACATTATGCAATCTAAGAAGTTACTTCTGGTTTCCGAAAATGAGAAAAAGAGTAAAAGATACTTTGAGCCGATGTATGATTTGTCGAAAATTGAAAGCAAAACCAGTTTCGGAAATAATGGCACCACTTCCAGAAGATAGGGTTGTGCCAGCTCCACCCTTTTATCGCACAGGAATTGACTTTGCAGGACTCTTTTATTTGAAGGACGGAGATAAAGTCTATTTTGCATTATTTACTTGCTGTATAACTCGTGCTGTACACCTCGAATTAGTGACTGATATGTCTGCGGAAACATTCTTGTTGGCTTTCCGAAGATTTGTATCTCGAAGGGGGATTCCTGGCATTATATATTCGGACAATGCAAAAACTTTCAAGAGGGCCAACAAAGAATTAATATTTTTCCCGATGAATGTGAAACATGAAAGTGTACAAGCATTTCTAACAACTAAGCGGATAACATGGAAATTTATTGTGGAAAGAGCTCCCTGGTGGGGCGGATTCTGGGAACGTTTGATCAAGATTGTTAAGGATTGTTTGAAACGCTGCTTGCAAAAGGCTTCACTGGGATTCGAAGAATTGGTGACCGTTTTGACTGAAATTGAATCGGTCATAAATTCTAGACCTTTGACTTACCTTTCTGAAGAAAGTGTTGATATTTTAACCCCATCTAATTTCCTCATTGGAGGATATCTACTTAAAAAGCCTCCAATTGAAAACATCGATGAACAATTTCCAGAAAGCATCGAACTCACCAGAAGATGGAAATATCGTCAGCGATTAATGTATCAATTCTGGAAAAAATGGAAACACGAATATGTTCTTCAACTTCGCGATTACCATTACAATAGACCAGAACGTCATCTAGGGCCACTTAAGGCAGATGACACTGTAATGATTGAAGATGCAAATCTCCCAAGACTGATGTGGAAACTGGGAAGAATTGAAGAAGTCTTTCGACAAGAAGTCTTCGACAAGAAAATTCGCTCATGCACAGTCAAGACATCAGATGGCAAGATCATAAGGAGACCCGTGGATCATCTGTGCCCCTTAGAGACTGAAATGTTTGACGGGCATAGCCGCATCAAAGGGGGGGAGGATGTTGAAACTAAAAATGAAATAGTTTAGAAATTGGTATATTTAGTTGTAATTTTATGTGTGTTTCAAGTTTATATTATTTACTTAAACTGTAGCTTAGTGAAACGAAATCGAAACCCCATATTGTAATTTCTTAGTAAGAGATGGCGAATGAGCCCTTTTGCAGCAACCTTATGTTTACATTCCTTTCTTATGACGTTCTTTTTGTGTAAATAATTGAAGTATAATAGAACTTTCGATTTTGACTAAGAATGTGCGAACATGTGATTTCTTTATTGAACTTTAGAACAAAATTCTGAACAAATTAGAATCCTATCGCAAATCCAGGTCGCAATACATATGGAAGAGCGGGATCGTAAGCAAATGGAAGAATTACTGTGGCAATATAGAATTTGCTTCGCACAAAGTGAGTTTGACTTAGGATACGCTCGTGCATTTCACCATAGCATAGAGACGGGAGATGCTCGCACTATAGCACAGGCCCCCTATCGCATACCTTATGCACAGAGGGAAATAATGGACACTATCATTGAAAACTTATTAAAACACGGGGTGATTGAAGAATCCACCTCTCCCTGGGCAGCTCATGCCTTGCTGGTTAAAAAGAAGGACGGGATGTTTCGTTTCGTGGTTGACTACCGAAAATTAAATAAGGTAACGAGGTTGGATGTTTACCCTCTTCCGTTGATATCAAAAACGCCTTCCATTCTCGGAAATGCTAGATTTTTTAGCGTGCTCGACGCTAACCAAGGTACTTTCAATTGGGTATAGAAAATGGCAGCAAAACTGCTTTAGTAGTCCCAGGGGGCAAATATCAATTTAAGAGGTTACCGATGGGACTAGCCAATTCTCCGAGCGTTTGGGAACATACTGCTGAGCATATAATTAGGCAAATAGGAGACTTTAACTTCGGCTTCTTTTAGTCGCCACTAGACTGCAGCAGGTGTCCAAGTTTGGTATTGGTCATTTCCGGTCTATGAACTGAGAAGCGTGTTTGTTAGCTCTCGATCTTGTATCGCCTCCGAAAATAGTTAATGTACTTTTATTTTCACACAAATCATACCAGTTAATTGCTGTGTCCCACTGTGTACAGCAAATTCAAAGAAAAGCAAAGGTTTAATGTTCCATTCATTCCCCAGTAAGCATGACATGCTTGCAAAATGGAAAAATGCAATTAGAACTGGAAAAGGAGTGAGTAAATGGATGAAGGTTTGCAGCCTTCATTTCAAGTCTGAAGATTACATCACAACAAGATTGGGTAAGTACAATTATTGCGTTTAATATTGAAAATAACTACTGCTTAAAGGTTGATTTTTTTAAAGTAGACAAGAAAATATTAAAAAAGACTGCAATCCCATCTGAACAACTACCAGTAAGATATCATGACAAACTATTTCAAAACCCAGGTAGAATCCTATCCCGCTTGCCTCCTAAACCAAATGTTGAATCCTGCACCTCAAATACTCCTGATTTGTCACCCATAAATCTTAATAATGCTTCTGGTGATAGTTTCCTTGCTGCAAATGTAGAGGTAGTTACAATTTAAACCGCTGGAGTAGATTAAATTGGTTAATTTATATGCATTTTTAATAGAGTTGTTTCTAATGTTTAGGTGGAGAACGTTGATAGCAATTACTTAATTATGGATGAAGTAACTCATGAAAATCGCAATGAAAAATCCTCTCAATCAAGCCATTCAACAACTACCCAAACAGAAGTTTTTATGATAAGAAACGGATTACTATCGGTTCAGTGGTTACCAACATCAACTTTCAAACATTATTGTGGGTTATCCAAAAATCAATTTGATTTGCTCTATAATTTAATCTGTGGGAATGGAAAATCAAAAGTCTTATTCAAGAAAATTTGTAGTACAGAAGATCAGCTGTTGATAACTTTATTCAAGTACCGCCATAATTTTCCATATACAACTATTGGCTCCCTATTCAATATTAAGGCAACATTCACTCGAAAAATCTTGAACGTTTGGACCCTTAGAATTTTTGAAGAGTTAAGGAAAATTGATTTTTTCAGTATGGCTAAGAAAAGAGATACTGATTATGATATTATAATAGACTGCACAGAAATTCCCATTGATAGGAGTGGGGATCCTTTGATTCAACAAGTGACATTCTCAACATATAAGAATAGAAACACTTTCAAGAGTCTGATTGGTGTGAGTGAGTCTGGGGTGGTGATGTATGTTTCTGAATTATTCGGTGGGTTCGTGAGTGATAGGCAAATTGTGAAAGAGTGTGAATTCTTAAATTTACTTAAAGAGGGAATGTATGTATTGGCAGACCGTGAATTTGACATCTCTGATTTATTGGAAAAAGGGAAGGTACATTTGAAAATTCCCCCCTTTAAAAAAGGTGACCAAATGTCAGAGACGGATATAGTTAAGACCAGAAAAATAGCAAACAGAAGAATTATTGTTGAAAGGGTCATAGGCTTGGCCAAGAAAAACAAAATTCTTATAGATCCTTTACCTACTCATTTGTGGCCAATTTCAACCCAGGTATTTTATAATTGTTTTATGATATCAAATTTGAAAGCATCAATTAAATGATTGAATAATCAAGAAATACAAATGTGAAAGAAATAAATTTAATTTTTTAAAATAAAAAAAATGTTATTTTCATGGGTTTGGGTATTTATATCATTAGGCATGTATTTAATAACAAAGGTGCAAACCTTATTGGTAATCTAGATCTATCTCTTTCAAATTTTATTGCAAATGAATTCATCATATGAAATCCACTCTGTATAAATACCCTTGTGGTACAAATTACAAAGTCTGTTTTCTCTATTTTCACCACATAATTTGCATTTGCACTTGGGTATAATATGCTTGGCTATTGTTGAGTGTGGATATTCTACCATGTTTATTTAATTACGGTGCAGCAGTTGGGATTTCATTTCTAATTATAAAAGGGCACTTAATCCTTACAAGGCATAAATTATCTTCAGATTTTCCATCAGGTGAAAGAGCAAAATAGGCTCGTTGTTCCTCTATATGTGAACCACAATTGATAATCTTATTACTTGTAATTTTGGGCAAAGTTGACTTTTAGTAACTGCGAGCACAGCGTGCATTGCAGTGCAGCATCTCTCAGAGACACCCAAATGAACAACTCATTCATAGCAACTGTTTCGTATCTGCCCTGCAGTGAAGCATCACTCAAAGACGCCACTCTTGACCCATTTCACAGCAAAAACCCCACCGTTCAAAACTCCTAGAGTAAATGCACAAACGAGGGCATATCCCACAAATAAACCTTAATTTTTATCTGATTTTTTTTTATAATTTATACATTATTTAAAAATATCTGGGTTTTTTATCAGAATTTAATAGAGTTTTTTTCGTATTTGGGGGAGGGTTTTTTTTTTAAATTTATTTTCCAATATTAATTTACCGAATTAATTAATTGAGATGGCGTTGGCCATAAAATTTAAACTACATAGTTTCATTATTGTCGTGCATCCGGGTAAATATGATATTAAATTTAAATGATAAATAAAAAATTAAGCCACGAGCCTACATTACAGTCAACAACGACTTAATTGCTCAGTCTGACAGAGCGTCACGATTCCAGACTGGTATTTTCTTTTTCTTTCCTATTTTCATTTATTATTTATTTAAACATTTAACATCTGTATTTTTTAACATTTTAACACCTGAGGCATCGTGTTGAAATAAAACCTCTCAGACCACTCATCCATCAGCTTTTCTTTAATAAATTGGATACATGGAGGTCTTTGATACTGTATACATATGCGGTGGCTACGCTATGACCTATCCATTATCAGAATTTATTTTTATATTTCCGGCGTAAGACATGTGGCAGAACGTAAAATTATTCCAAATGTACGAATACCTCCCCTAATAAGAACAATGACCAGATTTTAAAAACATTTATACAGTAAAATTATTTTAGGAAACATTTCAACCCCCACCCCACAGTAAACATTATAAGGGAAAACTTCAATAAATTTTCGGATGACTCGATAAAAATGATCTAATAATTATTAAAAAATACGGAATAGGACGTTTCGGCGCGGGCGTTTCGGCAAAGAGAAGAATACAAGAAACTGTTATGAGATTTGAAACTATCGTCTCTTCGGAAAGGAATTCTGTGTTTTCACATTTCTAACATTACCAACAATTAAAAAGTTATTTGCTCATTTAATATTAATTAAATTATTATGAAATTATTACTAATTAAAAAACCAATTATTTTGCATAAAAATGAAATTAAAAAAAACTTTTTTGTATAAAATCTAGCTTTTAACTGTAACCTATAAAAAAGGGAAATGTATCACTTGAGAAAGGGAGAATCTGGGTTCACAGTCTTCCAAGATTTGAAATAAATTATAGATATTCAATTAAAAATGAACTATTTTTATTGAATATCTATTATTTATTGTATTTCAGGGTTCTCCCCTACATCCGTCAAGATTTGAAATAATAAGTTTACTTCCCAATATATAATCATTACACAAAGTGATTTTTGTGTAACATGCGCGAGTGTTTATTTTAAAAATTATTTAAATGTTTATTTTCAAAGTAAAGGAATTTCTCAAAATACTATTTAAAATAAACTCAACTTAGTAGCTTTTATTTAAAATTTGTAATTAGGAATAAGGGCTTCGGAGGAAAATATTTTGAATTATGTTTTTTGATATCATATTTTTTGACGAGGTGAGCTGAAAGGTACTCCGTTTTCTTGACCTCTTTCAATTTCCCGTGGACAGCATATTTCCCAATGGCAGGGCATTTTTCGTGGGCAGGACATTCTTGTCTCTTTTGGCAATTTCCTGTGGACTGGTCATTTCCCGTGAACAGGAAATTTCCATCTTTTGCATTGCTCATTTTCAGAAACTTTTATCGCAGTACACTGATCAGACGGACTTTGTCATGGAAGTGATAGTAGACGAAGGAGAATTGCTAAGTGAAGATGAAATTAACGATGAAAGATGGAATTACAAAAAATTAATACTAGAAATTATAGAAACTGAGCAGTGTATAAGATGGTTAGCGAGGAAGCGACTAATACAGAATAAAGTCGACTGCGAGAGATGTGGCAGGCCGTGTCAATTGAAGAGCAATCCGAGATGGTGTGATGGAAAAAGATGGAGATGTGGAGGATGCAATTTTTCTACATCTTTACGGAAAGGCTCATTATTTGAAAACAGTCATCTGTTGTTGGAGAAGGTGAAGTTAATATACAGAAGTTTTTCTAGGGTTGTCATTTTTGTCAAATGTGTCTCGTCTATCACTAATTTTAGTTTTTACATTCCATTCCTTATAGGCTATAAGACTGTTATACTGTTGGTCGCGGGATATGCCCCAGGAGCTAATTGCAATTGAAACTGAAGTTTCTAAAGCTAAAATTGTCAATTGGTTCAATTATCTCCGTATTGAATGTAAAACCTATTTGGAGAGACAGTCAGATGAAATTGGTGGGTTTGATGAAGATGGAAATCCATTGATCGTCAAAATAGACGAGACATTTTTTTTCCATAAGAAATATCGCCGTGGAGAGCGGAGAAGAGGGCAGTGGGTTTTCGGGGGAATGGAGAGAAGAAGCGGAAAATGTTTTTTGTTAATGGTCCGGGATCGTAAGGCAGAAACCTTGCTTCCTCTTATTACCCAATACATACTGCCGGGCAGTCATTAAATGTCAGACGGTTGGAGAGCTTACAGGGACATTCCTCTACTCAGCAACGGAGTATACCAACATTCGAAAATCATTCACCGGCGACACTTCGTCCATCCCGATGACGACAATATTCATACATAAAATATTGAAAATTTGTGGTCTCGGGCTAAGCGTAAGCTTAAAAGGCAATATGGAACAAGCCGTGCACTATTCCAATCGTATATAGATGAATTTAATATGAGGGAGATGCATCGTGGAAGGGATTTTTTTAATGTATTCTTATTATGCATAGCAAAAAATTATGGGATGTTAAATTAATATTAGGATATTAAAGATACTTTACCTTAATTTACTGATTAAAAGTTTTACGTTTATTCTTTTTATTACTGTATAATTTACAATATTTATTGATTTAAATTTTTTAAAATTATAATCAGTATGTTAAAAATGGACTAAACCATAAACATTGAGCGAAAAATCCATGATTATAACAAACCTTCTCCAGAAATTCAAATTGATATAAATTTAATATTATAAATTTAATATTTGAATAAACTCAATATCAAAAATAAACTAAAAAATCAACAAGACAAAAGTAATTTTAACAATTTAAAATTACATAGAAAATTTATAGAGTTACCTCCCCTCCCCAATAACAAAGAATGTAACGTGCTAACATTTTAAAATAATGCTTTGGCAGAATCTGCTAAAACCTTGCAAAGATCTTTAAAAAGTATAAAATGTTCTTACAATTATTTTAATTCCTAATCCAAATACTTTCCATATGGTGAATTCAATTTTAAGTTACATTCCTTGTTATTGGGGAGGGGAGGGGAGGTAACTTTTTAATTTTTCTAATGTAATTGTAGCCCTTAAAGATGCATCTAATGTACCATAGTTATTAAACAAGTAAAGTCCTCAGTCGATAGTAAAATAAAGTTAAAAACAATTTTTGTCTTCAACCCCATCCTTCAAAATGGCAGATGATGTTGGTGCCTCCTCAAGTGTCCATGTAAAATTAACCTACTTTTTATATGCTTTTAACCTTTAAAACTGTTTAGCTAAGATAAATAATCATAGAGATAATATAAACATTTAAAAGCATTATTCGAGCTTTCCTGCATTTTCATTTAAGCTCAGAAGTAGCAAAATACATTACGAAAACGCTCGTTATTCTGCATAAAATTAATTTTAATCCATATTTGGCATTGCTATACTTATATAATTAAGATTTGATTCAAAAATTATTTTTTTGTAGCCGTAATGATGAGTGCTCATTTAAGGCTAACCAAATAAATAAATAACCTTTTAATTGTTAGTAATCTTACAAACATGAAACTCGGAATTCTTTTGTGTGATTTTAACGGACCGCCACTTTACGCAAATAAAATCATTGATTTCTTTGTGATACAAGACCCACTCAACTTATTTTTTGGCAATTTAGTAATATTTTGTAATATATCAAATGTTTAAATCACTTATTAATTAGTAATAATTTTGTAAATTCTTATACTAAGCGTTTCAATAACATTAATTGATTATTGTTAAATATCTATGAATTATAAATAAACTTTATTATTTCTAATAGTAATAAATGACCCATTAATGCTGCGAAATGGGTCAAGAGTGGCGTCTTTGAGTGATGCTTCACTGCAGGGCAGATACGAAACAGTTGCTATGAATGAGTTGTTCATTTGGGTGTCTCTGAGGGATGCTGCTCTGCAATGCACGCTGTGCTCGCAGTTACTAAAAGTCAACTTTGCCTAATTTTGCAGTATTGCTTCAGTGTAATGAATTCATGGGTTAAGCCCCATTTGCAGGCTTTTCCTAGCTTAACAATCTTGCCAAGAGAAATTTGTCTATTAGCTGGACCTTTTAGAAATTTAAGAAAAAAAATAATAAGATATAAAGTGTGCAGAAACAATGAATTTATTAAGAAAAAAAATGTTCACCATGGTTCACGCAAGTTACGTATTTTAAAAAACTTGTCAGCAAATAACCTCCTTCCTCTCTGTAAACTAGCTTCTAATAAATAAAGGAGAATCCGAGAAGTAATACGGAAACAAGAAAGAATTTATTGCCTAATGCGTTTCCGTATCACTTCTCGGATTCTCCTTTATTTATTATAATTATCGTGATACTAGACATGGATATTCTCAAAACTAGCTTCTGCAAACCTTTGCTGAAACCACCCATGAAATACGGGTGTTGTGAAGAAAACATACTTTTTGTTATCCAATGATTGTATATCTTTATATCCACTTAATGGAAATAAAATTGACGATGTTTTTGGCAACTCAGGAATATCCACTAATACATGCCCCAAATCATTATTTCTCCAGAGTGATAACCTAAAAGAAAATACCATGCTTAGTGCGATATTTCAATCCACAATTTTTTTTAAATTATATGTAAAAATTATAGCTATCTTCTAATTCAGCATTAGTTCGTGTTAAATGTTGCGCCAAGCTTTCTCAGTTCTTCTTTAATTTCACATACTTTCATTTTTATTTATAAACTGATCTTACTTCACAAAACAGAACTTTATCTATTAGAAATCATATTGGGAAGGAAAGAATCATACCAAAACAGGACACATTCTGCCATCCTGTTATTTGACAAATAAATAACGAATAAATAATACCATCAATGAGGTTATGATTATGAAACACGTAGAAAATTGGTTAGTAAAACAATATCTTAAAGATCGTAACCGTACTTTACCTTATAATGCTTTATCTAATGCTATAACTTACGCAGAAAAGATTTTTAACAAATTCCAATTAGAATTTTTTAAATTAGAAGAAGCTATTCATGGCCTAAGCCAAGGAAAGCTTAATACTTATATTATTTCGGAAGACGTATTGTTAGATACTTTAACCGACATTGGGAAAAGACTGCCGGAGAATATAGCGCTAATATCACCCCCAGATTGGGAAACAGTTTACCATTATTATTCATGGGCCTCAGTAACTACAGTAGCTTTAGAACAACAGATTAGATTGTTTATTGATATTCCGTTAATTACTTCTCATTATGTATTCGAGGTATACAAAGTAATTAGTTTACCTATAAAGATTCCCCACGTAGAAGCGTATGCGTATTTTTATGCGCGCGAACCTTTTTTAGCAGTCTCACGTGACCGACAACTTTATCTAGTTCTTAGCGCTTTTGAGTGATCAAATTGTAAATCTAGTGCATTGTTTCAAATTTGTTCTCCATCTTCAGCTATTTTTAAGGTGCCGAGACAGAGTTGTGAGCTAGCTAGGAGATAAACGGGCGATTTAAGAGCTTTGCGAGAAAGTAATATTTTGGGTCAATGGATCTACAGTGTAGCTAAACCCACTAGCATCACAATGGCCTGTCCGACACAGCGATCAAAAGTATCCAAAGAAAGCCGTACCTTTAACACAGATGATACAGGAAAATTAGAAATACCGAATGCTTGTGTAGGAGTAGGAGATGATGTCGTCCTATCGCCATTTGTTCAGGGCGTGACAACTATTAATTCACCGTTTTCAGATTCGAATTCCCTTGTTGAACCAGATATTATCAGAATTTTTAATCATTCGGAATTTCGAGAAATTGTTAACGAAATAGAAAAATTTAATAAAACAATTTTAGATTACTTACCTAAGAATTTACAATATATGTCCTTAAAACGAGCTGGAGTATCGCTACAAAACATCAGACAGCGAACAGCAACGTTGTCACAAGAGTTGAAGAGAGGAGTCCCGTTAGAATCAGGCGTTTCATATTATGAAGTGCTATCCGTTATCTACGTCACGATAGTTCTTTTGCTTCTTGTCGTTATTATTTTAAAACACTTTAAACCAAAGATTTTAAATATGATAGATAATAGTTTCCGTAAAGAAGCGCTTAAAAATTACGATACAAGTACTATAACCGATACAGAAATAAGTGAGGAAATTCTTTTGACTGAAGTAGACAATAAAGAGTGTCAAACAGAGATGGCCAGGTCGAGCGGGAAAGTAGGTCAAACTCCAACACGGATGAAGGTTATTATGTGAGATGGGGAGAAGGAAGTTATTCCGCTTCTTAGTTTTATTGTGATTTCTTAGAAATTTTCCCCTTAGTTCACAAAGAGCTAACCATTCTTTTCGGTGTAAAAATTTTATTTTCGATAGAGTAGAAGCAATCGAATCATTCAAGGAATTACTTTAAAAAAGAAAAAAGAAATTTATATTTAAAGGGTTTTCATGTTATATTTCTAGATAATGAGCAAATGAAACATGTATAAAATATATTTTATTTTATAATTGAAAATCACTTTACACATACACTTGAACTATTATGCTTAGTCTATTTCTAATTATTCTATTGAATTAGGATTAGAAATTATAATTAATGTTGGTGGCCAAACATAGAGGAGTAATGATGCATTTACCTATAAAGAAAAATAAATATTTGAGATGATGAAAATTAAAACTTTGTGACGGGAGCGAGCGAAGAGCGATCTCCGCCCCCCCCCCCTCTCTTTTCTTTTCATGATGCCAATGGATTGTGATCATCACGATGGACGCTTGCCAAATGATCATCGAGCATCAGACGTTGAAAATCATCATTTCTACTAATGTTATCAGCTGAGCGCCACCGGTTATTTCAACCTGAAAATTATTTTCAACAAGCAACAATTTTGTGACCGTGATGCCACCATTTCATGCTAAGATGAACTATATTTTACTCACAGGTGAAAACGAACATTATTTACGCTTTCCTACCCGTGTAATCAAGATTTCATGTTACCTCCGTAACGAACTTTTAAAATTTTTATAACATTAACGAACTGAGTATGTCTGCAACGAACGCTACGAGTTTTGCTTGTAATCTTTAATAATTCTTTAACGAGCGATGATTATTGATGATTCAACCTTTTATAAAAAGAATTCTCCAATAAAGATGTAATGCGAATTATATAATTAATACTGTTTAAATAAAACTTCTCTTAGAATTTTATATGTAATATTTTAATGAAATTTGCCTTATTGTTTGAAAATGTATTCTATTATTTTATTCATTATGGAAAAGGAAATGTTAATTGAAACTATTCATAACTCTATGTAAACAAGTGCTTATAATTATAATGTAATCCTTTATATCGAAATTTATTAATCAATTCTTCTTATGTATTAATGAAAACATAACAAGATTTTGCGAATTTAGGATGTATGGATTTTGTATTCATTGTTCTTATGGAATAATAAAGTGCTGTGTGGAGATGTTGATGTCTGAGCAGGGCTGCGGAGCGAGTCAGGTGAGTGCGTAGCCCCTACGTGGATGACGGCGAGGAAGGCATCATTAGAGCCTACTTGGAAGAAGGCTCAGAACGTTTGATGCAAGACTTACCGAGTTACCTCCCGAAAAACTTTTTAACAAATTTCTTATCCAAAAGATAAGGAAATTTCGTTTCCGTGGGAGTGATGTGACGGCCCTATTTTGTATAATAATATTATTCATATTATTATTCAAGAAGATTATCATCAACAATTATTTTCTAGACGGCATGAACCTACGAATTTTATTTCACTTATCGAATCAGTTTCTTCAATCAACTTTTAATAGTATAAGATTTAATATTTCTTCTATAAAAAAATTTATAGAATTTCGCAATTTTTAATAGAAGATCAGAAGCTATGATTTCTCCATTAGAATTTGACTTCAAATTACCGACTGATCATATTTAGTGACATGAAATAATTGTCACCGAGGCTTTGTCGGGTCGAGTGGACTTATTCATATATTCCTCTCCCTGAAGAGCGGGCCCTGTTTACTCAAATTCCATGCATTGGAGATCGTTCTGACTGATCCGCCAAAAAATAATCACCTTACAGGGCCATGTGACTCGATCATTTTGCACATCTCCCAAAAACTAGTCTACATCTTGTTTCAAGGTTCGAATTTCCTTCTCCCGCTTCAGGTGTGCCGATGTGCGAGAGAGGAAACGAGACTTTGACTGATTATTCTGTTCTACACTTGATGGACGACACATCAAAGAAACAGTCGACCTAGTTAGAGTGAAAGTCCTTTTCACAGCTTTTATCTATTGATACAGTATTTACAACCATGAAATGAATAAATGAATATTATTAGATATTATTATGATTTATCTCAGAAAGAGTAAAAGTTACGTTCTCAACATCGCGGAGCCTACAACGGACCCGCCCCCCCTCCAAGTCTTCACGTCGAAGCCAGATGATGACCGGAACAATGGGTATTATGCATTCGCTTGCTCCTCTTAAGCCTTGCATTGGTCACCGCTATTAATTTTTAATTATATGTTTTAACATTACAGTCTCTAAAGAACATAATTAATAATTATTAATTCAAGTCTCTATAGAAAATCATAATTCATTATCATAAATTTTATATTAATATGTTTAGTATTAAATAATTAAGGGGTTCTCTTTTAAAAATAATATTCTAGTCTTTAAAGAAATTAACTCATTCTTGAACTTTAAAAAATCCTTATAATTGAATTGAAAGAACACAGATTATAATGATCTCTTATCAAGAATACTTATTAAATGTTAATTGAAATGTTAATGAAAAGGAATTAATTTAAAGTTTACACATTTACTTTAGACTATGAATCCTTAAATCTCCTTTAGAGATCTATATAATTGAAATTAAAGGATAATTAATATATTGAACTATCATTAATTGAAATTGTTTACATTCCTACCTGAGATCTTGTCTAATTTACAGATGAATTTTTTATAATACTTTGTAATTAAACTCTTTATTATCTTTTATACAATTTACACCATTTTGTACATTTGCTTATTATCTTGTTCAAATTGTTAATAAATGTTTCTTTACTATAAATTGGAGTCCGTCTTATTAAGAAAAACAAACAAACTATTTAATTAAAAGCCTCAATGCCAACTTACATTGAGCCGAACCACCCACTCGTTCCCTATCCGAGAAACACGGAAGGAAGGTGTGCTCAGGGACCTTAAAATTGGCTTTAACTGAATTTATCGACATTTTCTAAATTTTAATAATTAATAAGGTCCTGGGTCCTAACATATTAATATATTATTTTCAAACATGAGATAGTATACTAGCATAAGAATTGATTTCAATTTTAAGACATTTTATTTACTTATTAAAGAATGAGACGAAATAGTTTTATTTGGCATATAATATAAATGTTGATAATAACTACAATCCATATAAGGAAAACAAGTTGATATTACATATAGTCTATATTAGATCTATTGCATTGTTACAAAAACAAATATATTACTTAGAAATGCAATATTTATAGAAATAAAGCTCACCAATTGCACATTCAGAGAGTGATAACCTTTTCTGTTGACATATGAATATTCTGGGTAAACTTCATCATCTACTGGAGGTGAAAGGATTGCTACATGGGTACAATCAATGGCACCTATTATCCCTGGAAATGCATACTTTTCATAAAACCTGTGAAAAAAGTAAATAATGCAAATTATACAAGGACTTGTAAAATTAATGCAATATCAACTTTTTATTTGAAAGTAATTCATATTGGCACTCACTTCTTTTTCAACTGAGTGTGAGCTGATACTTTCATGGGCAAGTTAACTCATTTCTCTAAAAAAATGGGTAGATAATGCATGTGACACACTTCTAATTGATCGGCTCACAGATTTCTGACTAATGCCTAATACAAAGTCTTGACCAATGCACAGTTGATAAGAGCCAGAAGCAAAGAAACGCAAAGCTGCCAAAACCTATAATTATAAATACAAAATATGAATCTCACTGTTAAAACACTAGTCTCTATTAGAAAATTCTGGCTCAATCAAAAATAAATGTAACATCATACCTGTCACAATTGACTCAAATAAAAGCAAGTATGATGTTAGATTTAAGCAGTTTTATTTAATCAAATATGTAAACTACCAAAATATATATTTAGATGTAAAAATAAAAAGTATAATTGACACTGGCAATGAATTAGAATTTTTAATTTTACTTAGAACCTCTGATTAAAGCTATAATTATCTGATAGTAGGGGAACACTTATAACATGAAATTATACTTACATATAGAATTACAGCATACTCAACTATTTTTTTTATATAACAGACAATTGCATTACATTTATAAGTTGAAATATATAATGTATTAATCATTTTTATATAGTAATAGTAATTAGAGTTATATTTTATTCAAGTTACTATTAGCCCATTATCATTAAAATATAAATGTAATTATCATAATATTACTATTTATATTTTGATTTTAGTAGTAACAATACCAAAATCATATTTGGCCTATTAGCATGATATAATTTTTTAACAAATGAAAGTTGTCCTAGGAACAATTATACTGGTTAATAGCAAAACCTTTTACCTCAGGCCACTGGGAACAAAATTTAAAAAAATATAGTTTTCAGATGCTAGTACTGTATAGGGCCTACATTATAAAAGTTTTAACAAAATAAATATATATAAAACATACAGTATATATTATCCTATAGTACAGATATAGGCTGAATAAGCGCCAATTGCATTTTATCTTTCGAGTCTACCATTCTCTTAAGTAATTCGAATAAATTTATATTTATTCGGGATTACTAGCATACAATATGTAAGAATATACATAAGGTGAAATGAAGCTGAAGAACCAAAGTTGATAACTGTTGTATGCCTATAACATATGCTATATACAGTAATAATAATTTAACTAATTTACCACTAATTTTTATAAGATACGTAAATTACTAATGTTTTCAACTCACCTTTCTCTGTACACTGAGTGCCGATTTGCGCTTGGATTCATTTAAATAAGGCTTTAGTTCGTCAATTAGCTGTTTCGCTGATTCTTTTGTAATCCTAAATAATCTGCGAAAATGGTCGTCATGCAGATCAAAGGCATTCATTCGTGGCCTAAGAATTCTTTCCCTTTTTAGCGCATGTCTTTCATCCCTTTCTAACGTTTCGATAGCTAACAGCATAACATATCTGTCCAAATATCCGTCCTCCATGATGGAAATCACCAACACGTATAAAACTCAGACATCTCACTGGCTGTCGACCACATGTGTAGCAAACGCATCAGGCGAGATAAAGTGAGTAGTGCGTTCAGATGCGTTGAGTGTCGAGACTACCATTTTCCTCTCGCCAAACGTGTTTGCACCACGTGACACCGTCAACACGTCTCACGATGGAACTCACAAAAGTCCAGACTAAGGCTATAGTGGCTAGAAGAATAGTGTGGCAACGGCTACTACTCGCAATGCTACGTGGTTGATTCCCGATTTGATGCTAGTAGCGGTGGTGCTGCAATCGACATAGATGCGAGTTATGCTGGAGATGAGATGGAAATAATAAGATGACGGAGGGGTTTTTTTCCAGCTATATTACGGTTAAGTTAAGTTTATTTATAAAAATTTAGTATATTGTTAGGTAATTGTCTTCCATAGAACTTGATGCTACTCTTTAACGTTAATATAAATGAAAAAAAAATTGCTGTTTTAAATAAGTTGAAATATAAGATCAGAGAGATGGATGAAGGTATCCATCCCTAATAAGATAAAGCATGGAATATGAGCCCTTCCGAGCCAGAGGAATTAAATTTTGAGTAATTAAGCATTAAACATCTGCTAAATTAAGTGTAATAAAATTTACACATAAATCTAATAATATAATGCTGTACACAGCTGGCCACATCAAAAATGCTAGGAAATCTATTTTCACAGATGTTTTAGCAGAAAAAATTCAAGAAATGAGGCGTTCGCCCTTCTAGCTTGCACAATATTGAAAAATATATAGATATACAAAGAGAATGTCTTTTTCATATAAAATTCATTTATTACATGATTAATAACCAAATTACTTTTTTATGTGATGATAAAAAATTTAAATATCAGATACTTCAGGTTAATAGGTTTGAAAAAAAAAGTAAGATATATAATAAATTTGTATTTAAAACTGCTTTGATTGCATTTTGTTATTTAAAAATAAGGAATTTTCTTAGATTTTTCATAAAGAAAAAAATAAATGAGAAATATAGGCAGTAAAGTGGTTCTTGAAATTTTAAAATGCAACAGTAAGAAGGGAGGGGTGCTATTTTATTGCAAAACTAAAATTGGATGAAGAAATGGAAAACTTATCTAAAGAAAACAACTCGGTGTGAAACGGTCGTGTATTTCTCTATACCAATTATAAATGAAAAAAAAAATCATTTGAAATAAATAATACTGCAAAATCATCTCTCAATTAAAAATAAAAAAGGGGGGATCGAAATATTTTTAAAAATGGTATATTATTTAATGTTCTGGAATGAAAATGAAATAATAAGTCAAATATATAAATTTTATGAAGCAATTAATGGAGCTTTATTGATGTAAAGCTCTGGATGTTTAGCTACTATGTTGATGTAGCTGCCATCTGGCGGCATCATCATTCGAGGAATCAGATTTGAACACTCGCTGCCACACTATTCTTCTAGCCACTATACTAAGGCCCCAGGTCTCTTGCAAGTGATTAATCTAAGGAGAAAGCTCAGTTGTGAATCCACGAGGTAACGGTGGTAGCAGCCGTGGAGTGAAAGATCAGCATCGGCCAAGCTCTACAGGGAAGGAAACAAGCTCTACGGAGGACTGGCTGCTTCTTCCATTCTTCCTGTGTCCCATATGCTCCTTATATCTGGTTTCGATGTTACGCAACGTTTGCCCTTTGTAAAACATAGGGCATTGGGCACACTTTATAACATAGATTCCTGACCTGAAAAGTGGCGGTATTTTGTCTTTCGGGTTGTGGAAAATGTTCTTGGCTTGGTTAGGGTTACTGTAAGAAATAAAAAGATCAAAAGACTTAAAAACTGTGCTGAGACCTCTGATTAGTTGTTTGTTGAAAGGTAATGAGATGGTTTTTCCTTTTTTCCCGGTTTTTTTTCCATGGTGGTGATATCCTGTATGAATTTTTTGTACCGTCTTTTTCTAAGTAGGTCTGTGATCGTGTGTCTGCTGTAACCGTTCATAGTTGCGATGTCCTGAATAACATTCAATCGACACAGACCACGATTTTCCTATCAACAATGTACATCTGATAAAATCAATAAACAAGAAACACCTGCTGGATGCTTTTGAAAGCATTGCTATCCAACAATCGGATAGTAATTTATTACTTAACCTAGATAGAGGCCCAATCAGCGACTCCCCTCTAATTCGTTGGTTGACCCAAGTAACCAATCAGAGAAAGTGATTTTTATGCTTTTCTTTTATTGGTTGTTGTTCCTTATAAATACTCAGCTTTAGGTATTTTGAAGGTATTAGCAACGTCTCTTTCCCGGACTACTGGAAGATGTGATAATCTTCTTTCTCCTTGTGTTTTTTATTTCGTTTGTATTTTGTTTCTGACAATCGTCAATCTTATTTTCTTTTTTGTATAATATGGAAGATCGCTTGGGTTGGTTAGGCTTCTTGACTCCTCAGTGTATTTCATTTGGAGTTTATTCTGGTTAGATGAGCTTTGTGAAAGCGCTGCTTTCGTCCCATCCTAACGAATGTACACTTCACTGTTCGACTGTCGATTGTCGATTAGACACAGGCAGTTCTCTCAGTTTCTTTGAGGTGCTCCTGGGCTGCTGAATGATGGAAGCAATTGCTTCCGAAAAGTACTTCCAGTATCAGGTTGTTGGTTTTCAATCTATTATCGTTGTGGGTAAAGAGTTTTTTATTAGTTCTAAGTTTACCAATCTAATTTAAAGTTGTTATTGTTACTGGTTAATTCCAAGTAACACATTTGTCGGCAACTAAACCAATTTTAATAATTAATTAATTGATTTGGTTATAATTTCTTAAATTAATCATATCCATTCTCTGGAGTCCTACTCTGGTTTATTTCTCCTAACTAGCATAACTAACATATAGTCAATTGTTATTTATCACTAACTATAGTTTACGGTACTGTTCAGCACTTGTTAATTGCTGACTACTCACCCTGAAACTTCTTTAATTATGCCAGATTTTTTGTCTCCTATAAATTCTGACATTCTAAATTCCTTTGTTGAGGATAATCATAATCTACTTAATTCGGGTATCATTTCTCTATACTATTTGAATATCAGGAGTCTAAGAGTGAACTTCTCAACCACGATCGCTTCTTTAGCGGACTTAAACATAACTCCTGATGTTATTGCATTTACAGAAACATGGGCTCGTGAAGCAGTTGATATCTCACCAATTTCGGGCTATAAAGCCTTATCCATAAATCGTAAAACTAAACGAGGGGGTGGCATATGCATATATGTGAGCAATTTGCTCACCAGCAATATTATCTCTCAGTACACACTAACAACAAAAGACTTTTAAATATTAACTATCTGTGTTGTCGACAAGTATGTTTTCATTACTGTTTACTGCCCTCCAGCTGGAAATTTCAGCCCATTCTGCTCATACATTTCTTCCTTATTGGCCTATTTTCAATTATCTGGGAAATATTTAATTTTACTAGGCGATTTTAATATTAATTTTAGTGCCTCATCTCCAGCTTTAAATCTTTTACTCGATCCTGTGTTCCGTTCTGGGCTACTACCAACTACTTATTCTTTTTCTCATTACACTTTTGGGCACAATACTTAATTCTGCAATTGACATGTGTTTTACTAATCTACCAACCCCGTTGTTTAGTAACACTCTGGATATCGCAATAACCGACCATTTTCCGTTATTTACTATTTTCAGATTAACTAATTATAATAAACACAGGCCTAACCGAACTTTTCGCTCACGTATAGTATCGTCGAATCGCATCGAGGCATTCTACTCATTTTTAACCCTAACAGATTGGACCACCCTCTTATCTACATCAAGGGATATTAACCAACTCTTTTCATTATTTTTAAACCAATTTCGCTATGGTTATGATAGATATTTTACGTTTAAAACGTACAGTAAGTTTTCTAAATCAACAACAATTAAGAAACCTTGGATAACTAACCACATTCTGGATCAAATAAAAAAGAAAAATTTTCTTTATCTGAAATCCCGCCATACTCCCTCAGTTTATAACGTTCACTGCTTTAAAAAATTTGCTAATCACTTAAAGAATATTTTAAATACTGCTAAACAATCTTATTTCAACTCCCTTTTTGCTCAATTATATACTAGCAAAGACAAATGGCGCACTCTAAATAAATTATCCTTTGATAATTGTCCATCCCAATCTCCTTTCCAACAAGGAGCACAAATTAATAATTGATTGCTAACAGATTTTCTTCATGTTCTTTTGCCTCCTTCTAGCTCGTCTGATTCTATTCCTTTATCTGCATTCAATTACTCATCTAAGACTCCATCTAAGACTCCATCTAAGACTTTTTCTTTCTTTGTTACTCCATCGACTCCTTCTGAAATAATATCTAATCTTAAATCGTCTTATGTTCCTGGCCCTTTAGACATCCAATCTGATATCGTTATAGCAGTAAAGGAAGCAATTATAGCCCCATTATCTTATTTATTTAATTATTCAATCAGTTCAGGAGCCTATCCATCTATGCTCAAGATAACTAAAGTTACGCCGATATTTAAAAAGGGTGATCCTAAACAATATTCTAACTATAGACTAATCTCGACCTCACCGGTATTTTCAAAATTCTTTGAAAAGTTGTTTTATATACGTTTGTCTCAATTTATTTTTTCTAACGACTTTATAAATCCTCATCAACACGGATTAGTACCTAATCGTAGTGTCGAATCGGCTAGTTTCGAACTAATCGAATTTGTTTCTACTCAAATGACTATCAATAACTTTGTGGCAGCTATTTTTGTAGACTATACCAAGGCGTTTGACAACATACCCATTACGCTATTACTATAAAAACTATCTATTTTCTTTGGTGTACGAGGATTACCTCTATTATGGCTGACGGATCTTTTAACAGATAGGAAATACTATTTACAACAGTCCGGTAAGTCTTCTAATTTATTGGTCAGAAACCTTGGTGTACCCCAAGGCTCAGTACTTTCTCCTCTTTTATTTAATTTATTTCTTAACGATCTTTCATTTATCTTTCCTACTAATAAATCTATCTTCTATGCCGACGATACTACACTATTATTTTCCGGCCCTGATATCTCAGAATTATTGTTAATGATGAATACTGCAATGTGTAACATATTACAATGGAACGAAATAAATTCACTAACAGTTAACGCGGATAAATCCAATGCAATGTTCTTTTTTCAACGAAATAAACGAGATATACCGGTCTCTCCTCTGATACTGTACGGCAATCGCTCAATAGTCACAGTCAGATCTTTTAAGTATTTAGGACTATTTCTAACCCACGATCTTACTTGGAACTTACATATTGACAGTCTAATAATTAAGCTAAAAAAAAAACAAGGCGTTATTTCTAGGCTCCAATTTTTACCTAATGATATTCTTCTTCTCCTTTATTTTACCTGGATCTTTTCTTCTTTATGTTACGGGATTGTTTTTGGGGTGCCACCTCCCAATACAACTTAAAGCGAATTTTGAAGCTCCAAAAATGGTTCTTACGTACACTTACTAAAAAGCCGAAAACTGCATCGGTTTCTCATTTATTTTAATCCTTCCATATTTTAACCATTAATCAAATTTACTTAATTCAGTCTTGCTGTTTCATTTATAAAGTAATAAATTCCTTACTTAAAATTACAACCCCAATTACAATCAAGTTATACCAAGACACACATTCTTATTCGACTCGGAGCGCCGATAATATCCGTCTCCCATATGTAAATCGTGAGTACCGTAATCGCTGTATATCAATTAAAGGTCTGGAAAATTGGTCGATCATTCCCAAGGAAATACGATTGACTTCACCATACATAACTTTTAGAAATATTTAATCCGACACGTTACTACCTCAATAAATTAACATCTCTAACTAGATTATGTTAAGGTTCTGGTACTGTTTTATTATTTACTTTATCTTCATATTGCTACTAATCATGTTATTAAGTATATTATATGTTAGTAATTGCCACGTTATTTTTTGAGCCTCTTGTTGTGATAAGGCCTGCGAGCCTCTTGTTGTGTTATCATATCATGATCATCCCATCATATCATCATAACATCAGGACGGAGGACGGAACCTAGGCTGAGGACGATCAGGACGATCAAAACGGACTAGCTCTTCAAGGTATCACTCTACTCTCATCTTTTCAGGTATCATTTCATTATTCTCATTTCACGGTGCGCCCGTTTCAGGGCGATATTCACCTTCTGTTACGTCTTATGTGCTGGTCCCTGGCGTTGGAATTAATATTCCCGTAAACCAGTACATCAAGACGCTCATTATCCTTCTGGGTCCCTGGCGTTGGGATTAATTTCCTCGCAAACCTAACTAAGGACATCTTTTCATATCATCTATTATTATTCTAATCATTCACGAGCGGGTCCCTGGCGTAGAATTAATTTTCTCGCAAACCTGACTTGTTCTTTTTTCTTAGAGCTAAGTGCGTCCTTCTTAGGACGGCTTCTTTAGCACACACCTGGCTGCGCGGTAAATCCCCCCCCCCTCGCGGTTCTATACATTTATATATGATGGCTTCGTCTAAATTAACCAAGCTGAAGTCGGCTAAAGAGCATTTATTAGTGGCGGATGGTAAAACTGTGTCCTGCGAAAAGGCTTGGATGCTAGGTTTGCTGCATTTGACCTAGTGTTCAACGAAATGTTAGAAGCCCTCCGGGAGGAAATAAACGCTAAGTATAGTGCATTGGAGGAAAAAGTCGAATCCCTACACAAAAGTTTTGAGAAGTTCGAAGGTATCAATAAGGAAATTAAGGACTCTCGTAGAGATGTTATTGACAAGATAAGCGAACTTAAGGAAGCCTTTGGGAAATGCTCCGAGACTCCGAAGGCAAGTAACTCCACGGAAGATAATCCAGTTGATAACAGCAAGGTAAGTAATGTCTTAAAACCTATTTCCTCTTCTCATAGTATGGAGTCTATGGATATAATAGAAAATAGTGACTGTTCGACAAACGGTGGCTGTAAGAGAAGTCACTCTGACGGAACTGATGAAGAAGTGGACGACAGTCCCTGGATTGGTGTCACTAATAAAAAATTCAGAAAAGGCACGAGGATCGATAACCTAAAGACTGTCTCCAGAGTAAACGAAGAAGTCGTCAGCGCGACTAGAATGAGGAATCCGAAGAATGTACAAGGTCGCTCGGCTAATAAAGACCATAGGATCGCGAAGAGGTATGTACCGCCAATTATCGTGCGGACTCATGGCGTCCCGTTTAAGACGATTTTAACTGAGCGCGAGAAGCATGTTCCAGTCGAAAAGCTCGCCGAGCGGACGTTCCAAAAATTCGCTTGTTTCTATAAAAAGAAAATCATAAGAAATAAGACCACTAACTGCAGTACAGCATGACCAAATTGGTCACTTAGCAGAGCATAACATAAACAAAGAAGCCACAAGATGCAAATATCAAGACTGCAAACAAAGAACACATATTTTTTTGCAGAAAATGTAAAGTGCATATGTGTATAAAAAGAGAAATGAATTATTACCTTGATTTTCATTTGTAGATGAGGCAATTTTTTTATATTTACAGCTTTTTTTTATAATGTACGAAGTTTGTTTTTTGTTTTATGTTTTTTATAAATATGAAATTTGTTTATTTATCTATGAATGCCAGGTTTTTTTTACTAACTTACGTATTTAATGTAATTATCAATAAAACAAGTGAATTTTTAAAGGTTTATTCCTTTGAATTCTTCATTTCATTGCCACAAGTATCGAATTTCCTCATTTCACATATGCTTCACTTGAATCCGAATGTACAGTATGCTGTACAATCCAGAAAACTTATTATAAATTCAGAAAAATAAAATACGCTTCTTAAAAACACATCAGACATTTAGGAATTACACAAAAAAAGGGAAAATATTTTAAAATTCAATAAAAACAATGCGGGTCTGAAGGGGTTAAAATAGTGGGCTGCTGTGGATAAGATTTAATTTTAAATGTGATGATCTCATCAATGATAAATATATTCTTAACTGATGAAGCACCAACAATGATGTTCTCAACGGTTACAAATAAATCGTATATTATGCGTTTGAGGTTTATTTCTGGTTTTGATAGTAATGCGAATATTTCTTGGTAATTTTTGGATTAGAAATGTTGACTTAAGTTTTTATATCGCTATTTCATTTCTGTTTGGGGACTCTTCTCCTTTTAATTCCATAAAAGAATGATTTTTTTTTCTAAATAAACCTCTTCCTGAAGTTGTTTCTGCGTATATAAGTAGAACCGTATGGTGATTTGAACGGGTTATAATTTCATATTGGCACATTCATCCTTAAAACTGCTTGTTACAGGTGAGAATTGCCAAGTATTATATTCTCAATTGTTACGAATAAATCAGAGAGAATATGCTTGTGTTTTCTAACGTCTTCTGAAAAAAGACTGCTTTTCTTCTCCGTGGTTAATTTAAATTCCAGCTCCCTAAAATCTTATATTTCAGTTAATAAAGATGAAATTGCTGATGGGGGTGATCATAAATTTGCAACTATAAAAATAAATATTCAGATAGCCGACGAGGGCAGTTGGCTCTAATCCTGCTTCCATAACCAATGGCCCAAGAACTATTTCAGCTATGAAATAAACTGTAAGTGACTCTCTTATTATACTAATGCTTCGGAGATACGCTTCGTAGGGGTGTGAAACGTCGTTGACCTCCTTATTTTTATTGCTCTAAGTTGTGTCTCAATGCCTTCCCGCTTACAAATGTTTAGTGCTTATTCATCTACGTCATCGTCGCTTGATTCGGAATGGCTCGTTTTGCTCATTCTTCGTTAACAGACGGTATTCAGTTTAATTATAGTTATATCCCGTTCACTGCTGCTTTTTCCCATTGTAATTTGCCAAATAATTTCTACAAAAATACCACTGCGAGATTTACCAAAAAAACACTCTCTACCTAGCAAACTACGTCAGCTCGCCACAGAACTTGAGACTGCATGGCTTCACATCCCTGTCAATACCTTCCAGAACTTTGTTTCACTGTCTTCCAGCCAGTCTTCCAACATTTTCTACCTACCATGTCACCCATTCACTTAATGAGCCTTCCCAATCTCAGCAGACCTGACCTTGAGTGACTCTTTTTCGCCCATTTTCTCAAAATCTTTCGAGGGGAAGTGTATGAAAAATTGTTTTAAGACTAATGTGGTCTTGCTCTACAGGGTAGCAATCGGAAATTTTTCTTTATCTTTCATTCGAGTTAGCAAATGGATGACTTTAAATTTGGGGGTCAAAATCAAATTTGTGTGCGGCAATGAATCCCCCCCATTACCTATAAACCTGACTCATCAGATCTCGCCTACCTGGCAGCTTTGAGATACCTGCCATGTTATCACACTCATACATGTAATTTAGTACTTATTATTGAATGATTATTATAATGATTTGAAAATATTCCATTAGGTAGTTCAAAATAAATAAATAAATCCAAGTGAAGCAAAGTCCATTCTTCGTTTACTCGAAGGAGACAATTCAGATTTAGAGGAATTGCAAGAGAGTAATGATGAGTTGTTTGAACAACAAAATATCGGTCACGAAAAGTATCTACAAATTGGTTGGTCATTGTACTTGGAATGAAACTTGGATGATAAACTACATACTTATTTTTAGTATTGCTATTTGATTATCTCAATTTGTTGCAGGTGCTGATATACTAAAGCCCAATACAGAAGAAGCTGAGCAGACATTTGAAGACGATCATGATGATCTGACATTTCAGAATGTAAATGAAGAAATAGATTTACAGGAAATAAATTATATATTTACCCCCCCCAAAAAAGGATATCAGATGACGACATACACCGCTGAAAGTCTTCGAGGCAATGTCTTCGGTAAATAGCTGAGAACATGTTTGAAACTTGGGCAACATTTTCTAATATGTATGCTCTGCAGGAAAATAATAATGATTTCAATTGAATTAAAAACTTGCATCTTCAGCTGAATTAAAAACTTTATTTGGTTTACATATAGTAGCTGGAACAATTAAATTTCCTAGAGTGAGAACGTATTAGGACCGTGCCATGGGTCTGCCATTATTCACTGAAAATATGTCAAGGGAACGATTTTTTTTTCAATTGCGGAATAACTTGCATCTAGTCGATAATCTCAGTAAATCTAATAATGTAATGGATAGATTTTACCAAGTAAGACCTATCTTCGAATCAATTAGAAATCGATGCTTGCAGCTTCATAAAGAAATAGTAGTTTGTATTGATGAACAGATGATACCCATTCGTGGTCTGCTGAATGTGAAACAGTGTGTAACAGGCAAGCCCAATCCTTGGGGAATAAAAATGTTTGTTCTTTGCAGGAAATCAGGTGAAGCATATGATTTCCTTTTGTATCAAGGAAGCACCACAGAATTGGGCCCGGTAAATGTAAAGCAATATGCATTTGTCCCAGCAGTTGTTCTACATTTGAGCATTAGACTCGCATTTCCAGATCATGAATTAATTTTTGATAACTATTTTTCATCCTACAGCTTATTGCAAGCTTTGAATGTAAAGAAAATACACTACTGTTTATAAAAATCGCAACACCCTGATGGAATAGCCCAATCTGCATTAAATTTGGAGCATTTGCATATAATGGGTCAGAAAAGAAACCATTAGATTTTCAGGTCAATACAATGCGTTTTATTGTCACATTAGAATCGGGTGAAACCACCGTGGGATGCAATTACAGCCTCTAAACGTCGTGGCATTGAGTCAAACAAGCTCTGAATAAGGGCCTGGGGAATGTCCTGCCATGCTCTGTCTACACGGGTATACAGTTCTTCCACAGTTGCTGCTGCAGAAGTCTGACGAGCCAATCGATGAGCAACTCTGTCCCACACATGTTCGATTGGGGACATGTCTGGTGAACATTGTCCTGCCTACTGTAGCACCCCATTGGTGTGCTAACACTGTGGAAGTGGCTGTACGATCTGCTACACACATGCGATAGAGGTGTCTGTCATCTCGCGGTGTCGTCGTGCTGGGTCTTCCTGAGCCTGCTCCTCGGTGTGCCCTGTTCTCTTCGCTCCACTGCCTCCATGCACGCATAATTGTCGTTGCATTAAGTTCTACACGAGCAGCAATGTCACGATACGACCATCCCGCTTCACGCAGACCAATTATGCGTCCACTTTCAAAGTCTGTCAGCTGTTGATCGGTACCCTCCTTCGTCGTCGTCGAGGCATGGTGTTCTTTCAAGCAATTACTCTGAAAATCTAATCATTTATACTCTGACCCATTGTATGCAAATATTGCAAATTGCATATGGATTAGACCATTGCATCAGGGTGTT